>VMDO01002628.1:17847-162974 GCA_007922755.1 Pedetes capensis
GATTCTAGAAAGAAAGTATATATAAGAGGGGGCTGCATGTGTGTTCTGCCTAGTGGCCTCAGTGACCACAGCAAGCACATGTTCCGGACGGATTCAGCATGTCAGGGAGCAGATGGCTCAACCTGGTCACTCTGAGTAGGAAGCCTGGCTCCTTTGAACCTGAGCTGTAACTGTGGCAAAGAGTGACTGGGCAGGGTTCTGGGAGGACAGGCAGAGAGCAGGATTCTGGCTTTGCCTGATGCTCTGGAGGGTTGGAGGAACTCAGGCATAAGGTAGGGAAGGTGGTCATTAGGACCCCTCTAGGCAGACCACACAGGCCAGCTCCCTCCTAAGGCACCACCATCCCTCTCCCATCCCACTGTCCTTCTAAGACAGCAGGGCAGTCTCCAGCCTCCTTTCTTAGCCACCTCTGGTATATTTGCCTTTGCTGCCTAACTCTGGGGGCTGGGATTTAGCTCAGTTGGTAGAGCACCAGTCTGCAGTCTCTGAGGTCCGGAGTTCGATTCCCAGCACCACAAAAATGGGAGAAGGATGTGGCAGTCCACTCCCGAGGCAATCCCAAAACAATCAGCCATTGAAAACCCTGTAAGGGTTGCTATGAGTCGGACACCACTCAACAGCACCTGACAACACAACAACCTAACTCTGAACAATGGAGGACAATCATCCCTGCTCCACCCCCACCCCTTAGGATGAGAACAGGAGTGAACCTCACTTCCCTCCACTCTAAGCAGCACCTGAAACCCGCAGATTGCCGCTCCTGTACCACATCTTGTGAACTGGGTGTCAGAAGTTGATCTGGCCTTACTTGGTAACCCAGGAAGGTTGCTTGGCATCTCCACACTAGTCTTCAATGGTCACCCAGATTTAAAAGAAGGATCTAGATTCCAGCACACTGAGATGCTCCCATGAGTGAGAAGTAGGTGGGGCTATGGGGGTCATATTTTGTGAAGACAGCATTTTTAGCTCCTTAAGAGCCTGAAACCATCCTACTTGCGGCAAACATCATTTTGCCTGTACTATTTTTTTCCAGTACTCGTGCATGCTAGGCAAGTGCTGTAGCACTGAGCCACACCCCAGTCCCTTTTTTTTTTGTTTTGAGACAGAGTCTGGCTAATTTGTGCGGGCTTCCTGTAGCCTGCCACCTGCGATCCCCCGCCTCAGCCTCCTGAGTTTCTGGGTTTATAAACATGCGCCATAGCACTTGGCTTGCCTATACCTTCACTACCTGGAAGCCACACAATGGGAGTCATTGTGGGGCCCACATTCCAGCCAAGTATGTAGGTGGCCCTGTAAGTGTGCTGAGTTGTCTATACCCAGTTTGTGTCTTGTTACTAAATGTGTAGCTTTGAGGCGTCACTTCATCTCTTTTATCTATAAAAACAGCCCATTCACCTCGTATCCACACTTTGCAGTTCAAATGAGATAATGCTCAGAAAACAGGTTCCAATGGCAAGGGTAACACAAACATGCCTGTGTTTATGTATTATACACATGTCTGTGTGTGTGTGTGTGTGTGTGTGTGTGTGTGTGTGTGTGTGACAGTTTGCTGGAAATGAAGCTTGACCTGGATGTTTATGTCAGTCATCTATTGCTGCATAACAAATTACTCAAAACTTAAAGCTTAAAACAACAAATATTTGTAATCTGGCACAGTTTCCAAGGATCGGGAATCTAGGAGTAACTTAACTGGATGGTCTGAGATTGTAGTGAAACTGTCAGTGAGAGAAGTAGTCGTTGTCGTTGGAGGTTCACCTGGAATAGGAGAAGGCTCCAGCAGTTGGAGATCCGTTTCCAAGTTCACTCATGAGGCTGTTGGCAGGTCTCGATTCCTCGCTGGCTACTGATTGTAAGGTGGGCCTCTTCACAACCACATTCATGACATGCTTGTGACAGCAGCTAACTTCTCCCAGAGTGTGATCCAAAAGCTACCAGATGGGAAGACAGGCAGATAGACAGACACCAAGATGGAAGCTATAGTATTTTTTACAAGCTAATTTTAGAAAATGACATACTGTCACTTGTATCATCTTCTATTGGGCCACCGACTAACACTGGTACAGCGTGAGAGGAAGCTCTCTGTTGGTCTAGACCTCCAAGAGTGTGGACTCTAGGAGGTGAGGATCATTGGGGACCATCTTGGAGGCTGTCACAGCCCACCTGCTTGTCCCCAAGGACTCACATCTTCCTCCACGCAAGACACACTTGCTCTTCCCACTATCTCACTTGATGCCAGCATCAGCTCAGAATCCAGAATCTCATCTTCCAGGCACGTCCAGGTGCAGATGAGACTTTGAGTGTACTTTCTCAGTTCCTTCTTGATCTGTAGGTCTGTGGGTTAAGGGCACACATTAGCTGTCCTCCCATACACATACCCAAGATACTATTGTGGGATGGGCATAGGTTAACTACCATAGACACTCCCTCAAGACATACCTACATACTTGGCATGAATGTGGGCCCCACAATGATTCCCATTGTGTGGGTTCCAGGGAGTGAACGTATAAGCAAGCCAGGTGCTGTGGCGCATGCTTATGATCCCAGAAACTCAGGAGGCTGAGGCGGGGGATCGCAGGTTCCAGGCTAGAGGCAGCCCGCACAAAGGAAGTAAGCACAGCGAAGCCATTGGTCCTCAGCAGTTCTGAAATCCAGCCAGGCAAATGTTGGAAGTTCCCTGACTAGAACCCAGTGCTGTTCCTGCCAGGAGTTAGTCACCATGGCTCTGTCTCCACTCTCTGCCTTTGGGGTGATGGCAGCCAACTATAGAATTGGGGGTGTCCAGTGGCTTCTCATTTTGTAGTCTCTGTGTTTCCCAGCCCAAGTTATCAGTGTTCCCACTGATAGAATTCTTTCAGAAACTCTGTCTGCTTCGAATCCCATTGGGTTCTATGCCACTAAATAAAAGCCACCACCGTGTCTCTCCAAGACCGCCCCTTCCCTCCTTTGGGCTTCTGTGGAGGGACAATGCCCTTCAGCTTCCTAGGAGTTCTGTTTGATTGAGAAGATCTGAGGGCCCCACCTTTAAAATTTTTATAGACTTTTTCTACCTGACTGAATAGTATTTGGAGGTACCACCTTTGATCTCTCTAAGATCTTGACAAAGGATTTTGTAGCCCCACCCTCTACCTCATCTTTGGACTGGCTTTCATAAGAGTGTCTGGATCTTGATCTTTACCCAGAAGTCATTTCCTAATTTTAGCATCATCTGCCATCTGGAAAGTCTGGGAATCTTTAAAACTAGCAAATTCTGGTTCCTTTTTTTTTTTTTTTTTTTTTTTTTTTTTTTTTTTTTTAACAGTCCTTCTTTTAACTTGTCTTGCTCCTCTCACATCTTACCATACCCAGCAAGAAGGAACCAGGAGGCACCTTCATCACTCAGGCTGGAAATCTCCTGGTGAGGTCACATGAGCCATTAGGTATATTTTTCTGCTTTTCACCTCACTACAGGAGTTTGCTGCTGCATTGCAAGAGTCCCCCTTCTTCCCATTCTGATGACCCATTTCTCACTTCCCTTATACCCCTCACTGGTTGTCTACTCAAGCTCTGTATGGTTGGGGTCCACTCCAGCCTGGCAAAAGATCACGGAGCTTCACCTTAATACCAGTTCACTTGGGGACCCTCAGGGGTAGGCAAGAGCTGGTCAGTGGCACCAAGAAGGACCTCGAGAGCCTTTAGTAACAAACAGGAACTTTTATTTAGTAGCACCTATAACTCAGGAGTACAGATGCTACTAGAGAGCGGCCGATGTTGGTGGAGTCTGATGATCTTGCCTCTCGCCAATCATCTTCTCCTCTCACCTCCTCCCGGGGGTGGGGGGATTGAGAGCTCTTCTTGTCTTGCTTGAGGTCTTCGTTCTTGACTCTTGGAGTCTTGCCTCTCAATGGCTTGACTGAAGGTCTGGATGGTTGTGATGGTCAGGATCAAGGTGGTCAGGAAGGAAGAGATGAAAGGACCCTTGGGGTAGTCAGTGGTCTGTTTATGTACACTCTGGGTAGGGGTGTACTAGCACTAGCACATGACCATCTGGAGAGTGGCTCGTACCAGGAGGAGCAGTTCTCCATGTGAGGGCTTGGAAAAGTGCACTTATGATAGGTGGGTTAGGTTCAGGCTGGACCAATCACTGAGCATCCCTTCTTAACCAATAGGGGGGCTCTGGGCAGCCAATCAGGTTGAAGGAGGCCACGCCAGAGTTGGGCTGTTTGGGGGCCATCTTGGATCACTCGATGGGAGGGGTAGGAGTAAAGTAGGTGAAGGGTGAAAAAGTAGGTGAAAGGTGAACTGATACTTGGGTAGCCATATTGGCTTTAAGTGAGTCAAACAGGTCCCAGTCCAGGTTCCTGGGTTAAGGGACACCAGAGGTGGGAGGGGCAGGAACAAGGCAGGATCTAAGGGCTTATACCTCAGCCCAGACCAAGTAAGCCTCAGCCCTGGCACTCTCCCAGTCCTAACCCCGGAGGTGTCCAGATAATTCCCTACACTGTATTTCTAGTCAGTGTCCTACTAGAGCTTGAGGTTTTTGCTAATATTCACCTTGAAACCCTGGTTCCTTCCCTACTGCCCAGTCCCAGGAGCCACTCCCATGTTTTAGATTTTGCTATGGCAGCACCCCATCTCCAGGCACCAAAAGCTGCATTGGTTATCTCATGCTATATAACAAATGAGCCCCCCAAATAAGCAGTTTAAAACAATGAACATTTGTTGTCTCATACAATTTTGGAGAGCCAGAAATCCAGAACAGCTTGGCTGGGCCACTCTGGCACAGGGTCTCATGAGAATGCAGTCAAACTATAAACCAGGACAGCAGCCATCTGAAGGGACTGAGAGGTCCACTTGCAAATTCACTGGCATGGCTGTTGGCAGGCCTTGATCCTCCCTGGTTTGGGGTTTTGTTCTTGCAGTCAGGCTTCATTTAGGGTGTTCATGACTGAGTGAGGCGAAAGGAAGAGAGAGAGGAAGAGAGAGGGAGAGAAGGAGGAAAAGAGGGAGGAGGAGGGAAAAGGAAAGAGAGAGAGAGATCAGAGAGAGAAAAGAGTGAGAAAGATGGAAACTTCCTGGTCTCTTGTATGGAAACTTCCTGGTCTCTTGTAACCTACTCTCAAAAGCAATACATTATCCCTTATGCCATATTGTGTTAGCCACACAGATGGCCTCCAAACAGCCCAGTTCTGGCGTGGCCTTCTTCAACCTGATTGGCCACCCAGAGTCACCTGATTGGTTAAGAAGGGATGCTCAGTGATTGGTCCAGCCCACACCTAGCCCACCTATCATAACTGCATTTTTCTAAGCCCTCACATGGAGAACTGCTCCTCCTGGTATGAGCCACTCTCTGATTGGTCACACGCTAGTCTGCACCCCTACCCAGAGTGTACATAAACAGATCACCGATTACCCCACACAGACTAATCCTGTACAGGGAAGGAAGGGACTAAACAAGGGTAAATACCAGTGGATAAGGACCTTTGGGGGCCACCTGTATTTGTTTAGAGTTCCTTCCTATGTAATTGTGCTTTTTTCTTTTCTTTTTTTCTCTTCTACTTTTTATATTCTAGGAAACCTCATCAAAGGTTTTGAATTGTTTGATGTTTTTTGTGCTTACCTTTTTCTGGTTCCACTTCACATCTTTCCAAGAACTCCCTCCTGATGCTATTTTCTGCTCTGTACCTCCATCCTGCCTATCGGCAGCTCCTCTCTGTAGTGGAGCATGAGTTAGAATGTTTCCTCCCTGGGGAATGTTTGGAGCCAGAGAATACTGTTGCCTGAGGTTTGGAACATACCTGTCCCCCCAGGGGGTCCAGCAACAGGAAAAGGAATTTTCTAAGCTGTACACACACACACACACACACATACATTTTCCCTTCACTTCTATAATCTCAATGATTATAACAGATTGGGCTTTAATTGGAAGCATATTGAAATAGTGGAATCTGTCAGACACTGACAGGGGAGGCTTCTACGGGTAAGTGGGAAAACACACAACTATTAGTTACACAAATAAAGATGTGTTGCCCAGCTGTCCTCAGGGCATCCCCACAGCAGCCCTGGGAAGCAGAGAGGACAAGTGCTGGTGTCCCCATTATAAGAGGGAGGCACATGGGACTCAGAAAAGCTTTGTGATTTACCAAGGCCTTGCAGAGCTGAGGCTGGTCCCAGACCTATGAATGTCCATATTCCTTTCTACAGGATTCTGGAACATTGATCCTGTGCATGAGCATGCACTTCTTTCCAACCCTCCAGGATCAGTGGTGATCTGGAGTCATCTGCCTGTTGGCTTAGGATAGAAGAACACATATTGCAAGGTTCAGAGTTTTGGGGAGAGAAGTCCATCAAATTGGAAATGTTTTGGCAGGTAGGATGAGAGATTGCGAACTACCACACAGCGATGGACAGTGGTAAAGGACAGGAAGGGTCTCTCTTTAATCTATCCTTTCCAGTCTACCCGGATGGCCTTCCCTCTGCTGTGAAGGGCATCCCCAAGAGAAGAACTTCAGGAAGGTGTGACCCTAAATAGAATGAAGTAGTAATCAGCCTCCCTCGGTCTACAGCTGTGCTGCGGGACGCCATCACCATAGATACCTGGTGATTTCATTGATCTTCAGTCACACTGGCCACATCTCACATGTAGCCACATGTAGCTAAGGGTTGCCATAGTGGACAAGGCATTATCATCATCACAGGGAGCTCTGTGAGGTGGCCCCGCCCTGCAGCAACTCTCCACAGCCCCAGAGAGCCAGACTCAGGGCAGATTGGGGAAGAGAGAAGAGTGGAGTAGGGGTAGTCTGGGAGGGTCTGGTCTTCCTCGGTGAGGAAGAAGGCCTGGCACAAGAAGAGGGCAGCTGAGAAAGGATGAGGTGCTCACTGCGCAGGGTGCAGTCACCACAGGGCTCAGGTCATGTTTGCTCCTCTAGAGCTGGGACTTGAAGTAGGGGACAGCGCCCACCGTGCTGGGAATCCAAAGCCCACTGAGGACACTGGCTACAGTGCCCTTGTGCAGAAGCTCTGAGCGTACTCTGTGGGCCACCAGGACCCCAGAGCAGGGCAGCCTCCCCTAGACAGAGTGGGACATCACTGATGGTTCCATAGGGAGCTTTGCTCATGGATGATAGAGAAGCCTTTGGCATGGAGAGGCCTATAGGAGTTTCCTGAGGCCAGGGAGGTCCCCGCCGTACCCCACCCCATTGGGTCCTTTGTTGCTGTGGCCCTGCCCTCTACCCTGGAATAGACCCCATTAACCCTCTCATTCCTGGAAAACACTGCCCAAGCCACACCTCCAGAAGTGTCTTCTGGTGTGTCCACATAGCTCGCTCAGGGACCAAGAAAGAGCTTGATTTGGTTTGGGTTAAATGAAGGGAAATGTAGATAGATGAAGTTTCTGCAAACATCTGATATGGAAACTAGCCACATAAACCAATAAAGATGGCTTTCTTGATTTTCATCAGGTCGGGGCCAGAAACCTAGCTGTCTCTCCCACCACAGTCTCTGTTCCACTTGTAACACTGATTACTGAAGCCACTCTATGGAGCACATGAGGTGCTAAGCCTCCTACCTGGATCAGGAGCCAGTGTGCATTATCTATAAAAGACCAGAGAGTAAATCTTTTGGGCTTTGTGGCCACAGGACCTCTGTCACAGCTACTCAGCTCTGCCACAGTAGCACAAGAGTAGCCATAATAATCTAGAAATGAATGAGTGACTACATACTGATAAAACTTTATTTGCAAAAACAAGTGGTGACTGGATTTGGCCCACCCATAGTTGGCCAATCCCAGGTCTAGATTGTCACAAATCCAGAGAGAATGCAGCCTCTGCCACACCGCAGACATGAGACAAGGTACAGCAGCGCGACATCTCCTGGCTTCTGCATATCTTGAGGCTGATTCAGTCCTATTTCTCCAGAGCTCCTGGTCCCTGGGGCCTCATCCTGGGGTGGAGGCTGCTGCCATGGGAGACCTGAAGGTTCAGAGTCCCTGAGAGAAGCCAGTGGTGCACAAGGGGCAACACTGAACTTGGGAGGCTGGAGGGAAGAGCGGGAGTGTCCCTCTGTTCACCTGAGCAGGGCCAGGAGAAGGGGGCCAGCAGGGCACAGGGCAGGCAGGCAGGCCTCACCTCAGACCCAGGTCAGTCAGCCTGGATGCTCCCCTCAGGGACCTCTCTGCACCCATCATGGGCAGCCACTGCCTCCAGCCTCCCCCTGGAGAATCCTACCACAGAGCCACCACTTCAGTGGGAGCTATCCCCAAGTCCCCAGCCCAGATAAGACCTCAGCCCAAAGCCTCTTCAGGCAGAAGAGGGGTCATTTGCCCTTGGTTTCCCAACCTCCTCCAGCCCCTGCGGGATCTGTGGGTCCTCATTCACCCTCCTCACGTCTGGGACGGCAGCATTGGCTCTCCTCCACACAAACAGGGCCCGGCCAGGCAGCCCTAGGCATGTTCCCCAGTTGTGCAGTGGGGACACAGACCCCTGGCCCCCAGCCCAGGTCTCCATCTTCTGTGTGATGGGAAAAGGCCCCCACTGTTGTGAGCAGCTGTTTCAGGCTTTCATTCCTCTGTGCCTTCAACAACGGCCACGTGTGCTCTTCATGACATTTGATCTGCCTCAGGAAAGGGAGAGGAAAAGGAGAAAGGAAGAAGGAAGAATAGTGTTTTAAGAGGCACCAGGCTGGGATTTAGCTCAATTGGTAGAGCGCTGGTCTGCAGTCTCTGAGATCCCGAGTTCAATTCCCAGCAACACAAATATGGGAGAAGGGCCTGGCAATCCACTCCCAAGGCAATCCGGAAACAGCCATTGAAAACCCTATGAGAGTCGCTATGAGTCGGATACCGACTCCGCGGCACCTAACAACAACAGGGCCCTGTGGCCTGAGCTTCCATCAGGAGTGTGTGCGTCCGTTTAGGTTAAAACATTGCATTCCCTGAGGTCCCTTCCAAAGTGTAGCTGCCCCGGGGAGGAGGTGTCCCAAGGCATAGGAACCCTTCAGTGGCCAACTTTATCAAATCTGTGGATTACAGATAAGGGAAGGGTGAAGAGGGGCAGAGATCCACCCTGGAAGCTGCAGGGGGCTGGGTGAAGTGGGAAGAGAAGCGAGGATCCAGCCTGGTCCCTGATGATGCACTGGGGCCCTGCCAGCCTGTTTTGGGAGTCTCGGCTTCCCATGTCCCTTAATCCAGCAGATCCCAAGCATAGCCTGAGTGACTGGCTGACTCTTTGCCAACTGCTGCTCCCTGGTGATTTGTGGGCCAGGAGAGGGGCTCTCTGGGGCACAGAGGAACCCTCACTCAAGGCCAGGGAGCCTCTGTCTCCAGGAAGGAGTAAGGGGGACTCGCTGTCTGGCAAGGGCTCAGATTCCCATCAGCTCTGACTGCCAGGGAGGGGGCACACATCTCACTGAGTTGATTCTGGGTGGACATTTAGAAGACACCCAGAGGGCTAAACTGGAGCAACCCGAGAGCATTTTGGACCCTTGAAGAGGAAGAAGAAAATTCTCTCTTAGTCGGGGGGTTTCCTGTGGTCAGAGCAGAGTTGAACAACACTGTGAAAAATAATCATCCTGCCTGGCCTCTTTCAGGCCAGACCAGTGCCCCTGCTCACTGCAGAGGGCAATCATAACCTACACATCCTTTCTCCAAGACCCTCAGGATGGGTCTCAAGCCATGATAATGGCCTCACTTCCCATCGGCAGAGTCCTCTGTGTGGTTAGCAAGGTCTTTGTTCTGGTGAGGGTAGGTGGCCATCTGAGGTCCAATAAAAGGTATTTAGAGAGAGAGCTGGACAGCCCCCCAGCAGAGCCATTTGGGAAAGCTAGGAGGGACAGCAGGTCCTTCTGACTCAGCAGGCTTGCCCTAGGGGGCCAGGATGGCTAGAAGAGAGGCCCCACCTGCATCCTCAGGAACAGAAAGTGGGGAGACTCCCAGGGGCCGTGCCCTTTGACAATGATTCCCCATCAGAAACAGGCCCAGGCCTCCTCCAGCATTGCTGTGGTCAGAGATGATGTCAGATTAACTACATTAAGATGGTTTGAACTCCAGGATGCGCCTACTCATCTCTCTGGGAGAGAAAGGAAGCTTGCTTCCAGGCGCCAAAGCGCTTTGCAGTGTCACCTCACCCCCTCGTGATCCCCAGGGTGGTTCGAGAAATGTTGTGTACCATCCCCTGTGCGGATAGGTATGTGGGCACTACAGATAGGTATGTGAGGGCTCCCTTGGCCAGGAAGGAAGGCCCAGTGAGTGCTTCTCACAGGCCTAGGCCTGGGCCAGGCATTCAAGGAGCTTATGGTCTAGTCAGAGGAAATTAAGATTTACTGAAAAATCCACACTTAATAACATACTGCTGTATGTGCGCTTATGTATATGCACACGTGCATGGTGTATACGCATGGGGATGTTGTGTGGGATCACTTGTGTTATGTGCATGTTAGCATATACACAGAGGTGCATTATGTTTATGTATGGATGTGTATGTGTATTTGTTATATGTCTATGAACAGGTGTCCATGTGTGAGTACCGTGGATATGTGTGCAGCTTGTATGCCTGTGCGCGTGCGTGTGTGTGTGTGTGTGTGTGTGTAACAGCACAATACAGGCTGTAAGGTCCTAGATGTCAAAGAGAGGAAAGCATTCTGGGATTTGGTGTGGCTAAACCACCTTTCTAGAGGTAATAGCACTTGATCTGTCCCACTTGAAATGGGCTGGGCAAGGGGCAGGGGAAAAGCATTCCTGGGAACTGGCAGGGCAGCGGTAAAGGTCCAGTGGTGGGACCTGGCACCCCAGGACAGTGGACAGGCTGGCCTGCCTTCTGAGGCCCCTTGGAAAGGCTGCAGAGAGAGAACAGAGCAAGTATGGGGGCCTCTGCAGAGCACCTGAAGAGCTGATGAATAGCCAGACCCTGCACCGCAAGCTGCTGCTACATCCATTGCCCTGCATAGGCAGCACGTCCGCAGGAGCTTGGCCCTGGCACGGGCAGCAGATGCAAAGGCTGGAAGCCGGGGCATGTGGGAGAGGCAGAGGAGGGCTGCTCCTGTGGAGAGAAGAAAGAGATGAAACTGGACCCTGCATTGGACAGTGGGGAGGGAAAGAGAAGTCACTAGATGAGGACAGGAGACTGGACCCATTCTGTATCTACAACGATCCGGGAGCCTCGGATTTCCATCTTGAGTCCCAGATCCCTGGTCTTCCTCTGTCGGGCTGGAGTCTGTAGAAGGCTTTCTGGATATTAAATCCTCCCAATCAACAGACAGAGGGAGCTGAACTTGAGACACCGAGCGCTTGGGGCTGATGGGAAGGTGGGGGATCGCATGCCACCTGGGGTCCTCCCCGGCAGC
Source organism: Pedetes capensis (assembly GCA_007922755.1). Classification (NCBI taxonomy): domain Eukaryota; kingdom Metazoa; phylum Chordata; class Mammalia; order Rodentia; family Pedetidae; genus Pedetes; species Pedetes capensis. The sequence continues at coordinate 29,161 of VMDO01002628.1, forward strand.
CCTGGCCCATCGAAGCAGGGCCGAGCTAGTAAACACTCCCCACATGTTTGTGGAGGGAAGAACCGGAGAGGGCCGGGCTGGTTGTGATCCCGGATGTCGTGGGAAGTGAAGGAGGTGGAAAGGGCACACCAGGGTGGTCTGGTGGTTAGGATGGCCCTGTTCCTGGGAATGCTTGCCACGAAGCATTTTCCCTGGCTTCTCCATAGCAGCAACTGTTCCTTCCCGGAGTGTTATGAAAACCGGCAATTACCAAGCCGCCTCTGGGTGGGAGCGTCCAGACCTCCACCTCTGTCTTCCAAGATACACTGAGTCAAGACGGGGTCAGCGCCGAGAGTGGAGCCCTCTCCCACACTCCCCGCGGGGCTGCGGTTAAGGAACTTGGTGCTCAGGAAGGTGAAGGGCGCTGGCCGGGTGCCCACGCCTCTGCAGGCTCGGAAGGCAGCCATCCTCCTGCATTCAGCATGCTCTGGGGCCGTTCCGCAGATACCACCACGTCCCCAGGGTCTGGGGCCCCCTTCTCCCTCCTGCAGTACCAAACAGTAACCCGAGCTGCGGCTGGATCTTGGAAGAGGCCTCCGCGCAGGACTGTGTGATGCGCAGCTTAGCGGAAAGCTCTGCCGGTTGCCACTTCGGGATGGCTCCGCATCTTGCTCTTTCCTGTTCTTCCCATGGTTTTCCTTCTGGGCATATTTATTTCTTGGCTTCTTGCCTTTACATGTGTGAGTTGTGGCAGGGGACCCAGGGAGAAAAAGAAAACCGTGTAGAAGAGCAAATCCCAACCTGCAATAGTCAGTGGAAGAATAAAAGCAACCTTGTTGTTGTTGTGTGCCATGGAGTCAGTGTCTGACTCATAATGACCCCCACAGGGTTTTCAATGGCTGACTGTTTCGGGATTGCCTTGGGAATGGATTGCCAGTCCTTCTCCCATTTTTGCCATGCTGGGAATTGAACTTGGGACCTCAGAGACTGCAGCACAGTGCTCTACCAACTGAGCTAAATCCCAGCCCAAAAGCAACCTTAGGGGTCAGGAATTTTCTGGACCTGCCCCACCATGGCTAGTGAACCCCCAGGTCCCAGAAGCCCCCCTGGAGAAGTTGGCACTGATCCAGCCTCAGGCAGGAAGAGCGTCAGATGAGTCTTGTCAGGGAAGGCCAAGCATCTGGGGCTCAGCCTCCTCTTCCCTGGAAGAGCATTCACCCGTCTGCCATCTGACTAGGTGCCCAGGGTAGGCGCTGCCGCACCCACATTCAGGCAACTGTGTCTCCCTAGAGTTACATTTGCTCAACTTGCGGCTCCCTTGATCTGCATGACCACACCCTGTCTCTGTGCCCCACCGCATGGCCCTGTGTCTCCCAGCAGACCTGTGCCTCTCTGCTGTGCAAGGCAGCCGAGGATGGGCCCTGAGGAAGCTTTCATCTTTGCCTCCCGCCCTAGGGAGTGGCTCCTTCTGTGGCTTGGCCAGGAAAATATTAAGGTCACCCTCTACACATGGCCCTCTTATAGACCAGTGTCCACTTCAAGGCCCATGGAGGTCATCTTGTCTGGGGTCCTCGTTTTCAGCACCTGGGCTGTCCAAGGCCAACCAGTTGCCCTTGGCAGAGCTGGACTACAACCAGGATCTCCATCTCCTGCCCTGAGACTTCTCCCTGCCTGTGACAAGCCCCCCACCCCTTCCAGCACCAAGAATCAGGGAGTTCTGATGTTCAGAACAGGAGGGAACCCCAATCACTCGTTCTCTTATAAACTGTTGCATGTGGAATTCTAGGGACTATTTGACTTTGGGCCATCCTTGATTCCACTGCTTCTGCCACCCATGGCCATGAGCTAGTCCCAGTCCCACCTTGAAAACAGATCAGAACCCCTTGTGCATCTTATCCCCTGTTTCCCTGCCCCTCTGGGCCTAGGCTCTCTCAGGAATTATTCCTATAACCGCGCCCCCCCCCCAGGCCTCTTTGATCTGCCTTTTTAAATGACATTGCTTTGTCCAGAGCCCTCCAGTAGTTCCTTCCTTTCATGGAGGGTAAGAGACAGAGTCCCTGCACTGGGCTCCAAGACACAAGATGATAGGGCATCCATCACCCCTGTGACCTTACTATGTACTGTCCCCCTTCATACTGTGTACTACAGCCACACTGGCCTTCTTGGGGACCTTGAATATATCAGCCAGCTCCTACCTCAGAGCCTTTGCACATGCTGTCTTCTCTCCTTGGATTGCTCCTCCCCCAGATATACACATGGCTTCTGTTTTCCCGCCCTGCAGTCATTGCTCCATGTCACCTTCCCAGAGAGACCTGTCTTAGTGCACTTCTACTTGCCGCTGCACATCAGCTCCCCAATCCTCCTTCCTAACTTCGTAGCTCCATAGAATCGCACACTCTGACATTCCACGTGGTGCATTTGTTCTGTGTATTACCGTATTGCCCCGCTAAGCAATGCACCCTACAGAGGCAGGGCTTTGGTCAGATAGTTCCTCAGTCCACAGAGCGGTGCCTGGTGCCGAGGGACACTCAGTAATCACTTGTTGAGTAAATGAATGGATGGGCAAAAGAGACAGCCAGCCGTGCCCAAGTTCCTTCCCATACTAGTCAGGGCCTTAAAGCTCCTTGATGATGGCTCTGCCCGCTATCTGGACACCTCTCTGCCTGGGCCTCCCCAGCTCAGCCCAGACAAGAGCCCATTAGATCAGTCAAAAGGTGGTAGCATCAGAGGCCAGATTCAAAGCAGAAGGAAGTTTCCCTCCCCACCATCCGTGTGGGGTGGCTGGTCACCCTGTCTCCAAGGCTTCCCCTGCCTTCCAAGGTCCATAACACTGAAATTCTGCATGTCATCAAGCCACATTCATTGCTCCCCAACCCTCCAATATCTGTGAGAGGGATGTGATTCCTTCTACCTTAGGTACCTTCGAGCTAGAGCAGAAGGAGCTGTGCTCGCAGTTGTTGTCAGATGCCGTTGAGTCAGATCCAACTCATGTGACTCTATGTACAACAGAATGAAACACTACCTGGCACTGTACCATGACCATGATCTTTTTATGTTTGAGCCCATTGTTGCAGCCACTGTGTTTCTTCTCATTTTGAGTTGTCCCCCCATCAGCAAAAGGAGGTCCCAGGGGTTTTACTTCATTCCTGTCATTAAGGTCAACTGTACTAGGAGGAGGCAACTCTTCCCCAGTCATCTTTTGCGTGCCTTCCAGCCTGGGGTACTCATTTTCCAGCACTATTATTTGACAGTGTTTCTCTGTTATTCATATGGTTTTCAGTGGCTAATTGTTTTGGGAGTGGACTGGTGGGTCCTTCTCCTTAGTCTGTCTTAGTCTGGAAGCTCAGCTGAAACCTGCCTACCATGGGTGGCCCTGTGTATCTGAAATACCAATGGCATAGCTTTCAGCATCACAGAAACACACAAGTCCCCACAGCATGATAAGCTGACAGACGTGTACCCACAGTTAGCATAGGCCAAAATGGGCTCTGGAGGGAGCCCGGGCCATTGGAAGCACAGGCTGAATCCCTGAGCTAGATGCCAAGCAAGCAAGACTGCACACTGTGGGCTGTGGACACCTCGGGAAGGGACAAAGTCCCTGTTCTGCCCTTCTTTGCTGGCCTGTGGACTGGCTCTCTGTAATGGCTTCATGTTAAATAGACAGAGTTGTGCCGGGCGCGATGGCTCACGCCTGTAATCCCAGCAACTCTGGAGGCAGAGGCAGGAGGATTGCAAGTTCGAGACTAGAGGCAGTCTGTGTGTAATTTAGCGAGACCCTGTGTCAAAAAGTAAAAAAAAAAAAGGGGGGGGGCGCTGGGGGTGCAGCTCAGTGGTACAGCAATTGCAAAGCATGCAAGCACAAGGCCCTGGGTTCAACCCCCAGTATCGAAAAAGACAGAGTTGTCGCTGCCACTCAGGAGGTGGCAGTAGCTCCTCAGCCTGTATTGGGGGTGTGAAACCCCCAGTTTGGTTAGCATCTAAAATTGTAAATCTGGCAAAGAACAGGCGTCCAAGGCCAGGAGCAGCCCCCACCCTACTTCAAGTCCAGAAATACAACATCATGAGGAAGAGTGTGGATCGTTCAGCTTCCTGCCTCCTAGCTGTGTGACCTGGGGCAAGCTGCTTAACCTCTCTCAACCCTTTTCATCAACTTTAAATGAGGGTGCTAATATCACTGTGCCTGCAGCTGTAGCCCCGTGGCATCCGATCCCGTCAGATCTGGGAAGCTAAGCAGGGTCAGGCCTGGTTAGTACCTGGATGGGAGACCACCTGGGAACACCAGAAGCTGTAGGCTTGGGAGAAGGACCTGGCAACCCCCTCTCAAAAATCAACCTGCCATTGAAAACCCTATGAATAGCAGAGAAGCACTGACAATAGTGTTTCCCCTGTTGTACAGAGGGTCGCTATGAGTCGGATACCAACTCGACGGCACCTAATAACAACTACAACAACAACAACAATGTCACTGTTGACTTGTGATACTGACTGAATAAGTTAATTTGTGTTCTTAGGACAGGGCCTTGGATACAGCTACTACTATACAGGTGTCATTCAGTGTCCTAGGGTTTGTTTCTGTTATGATTAGGAAGAGGAACTAGGGCCCAGGAGGTCTCTTCATTAGCCAGAAACACACAGCAGGTCACCACAGGCTGCAGAGGAGCCGTGGTCCTCCTGCTGGCCAGCGTCCCTCTGTTATTTGCCCCTCTTGCCTCTGGTGCACACTGCCGCAGCAGGTTCTCAACAGATCGGAGGGACCTCCAGGCCCAGCCCTATCCCCGAGCTGTGCCCGCACCTGCCCAGCACAGCTGCATTCAGGAGGAATCACATCACCTCCCCTCCTGACAAGCTAGATGCCTGCCTTGGTTTCCCCCTGAGAAAGAAATGGGCCGGCTGTGCTGTTCACAGAGGCTCTGCCCTCTGTTGTCCTCACCTCAGCCTGGGCTCCTTCAGGCCACACTTGGCACAGGAAGGGACACATGGTGCTCCTCCAGGGAGCATCCAACAAAGGCTGCCGGGACCCGGGCTCTGGCACACCCTCTGCGTCCCCCAGCTCAGAACCTCTTCCCACGGCTCAGGACCCACTGCAAATGCCTGAGCATCCGTTTCCAGTCAAGCCTAGTCTTGGCCGAAGTGAGCCAGGCAGTGGCCGTAGAGACAATGTGGTCCCGGCCAGCCTGAGCTGTGGTCACCACCGGGAGAAAGTCTCAAGGACAGACAGGGCATTCCCTGTGGGCTGGGGTGACCAGTTCCTAGGAGGAGTTGAGACCCAAGACTTAAGATTCCCCAAGGGTGACCAGGAAACTCTAAACCCTGAGAACACCCCACAGAGATGCAAACTTGAAGTCACCTGGGGGAGGCAGAGCCTACCACAAGAGCCCTGGGCACGCCAGAGAGGTGCCTTTTGGGCCTCCTAGTTGACACTGAGAAAGTAGAAGCAAGAGCACTGGGCCTCCTAGTTGACACTGAGAAAGCAGAAGCAAGAGCACTAGATTCTGACTGACAGCTGTCACTGCTGCGTCCTGAGCAGCAGAGGCAGGAACTGCCTACAGATCCCTGCTCTGGGGTTTAGCTCAGTTGGTAGAATGCTGCTCTGCACCCTCTGAGGTCCTAGGTTCGATCCCCAGCACTGCAAAAAATGGGAGAAGGATGTGACAATCCACTCCCAAAGCATTCCCAACAACCAGCCATTGAAGACTCTAGGAATAGCAGAGAAGCACTGACATGGTGCCGGGCATGGCACGGTGTTGGGGAGTGTTTTGTTCTGTTGTACCTAGGGTTGCTTTGAGTTGGACCCAATTCAGCAACGCCTAACAACAACAACAGCTCTGTGTCAGGCATAGCCAGGGAACCGTACATTCAATGCTCAGAACCTTAAGCAATAGCCTTTATCACCATTATGTCCCCATTTCACTTAGGGGGAAACTGAGGCACCAGACAATAAAAGCCTTGCCCAGGGACTTGCATCAAGGAAGTGACAGGGCTCGGATTTGAACCCAGGGCTGGTTGGCTCCAGAATCCGGCTCTCCCCCTGTGCCAGGTGTCCCTTTATGCCTTTGGAACCACACAGCCTGAGCCCTGCCCAGCCAAGGTACTAGCTTAATGGACGTTACAGCAGCCTGCCCAAGATGCAGCCCTCAGCCACAAGAGCCGCTGTGATGGTTTCAACCATTACGCAGCTTTAAATTACTTTTATTCTTAGTCAAATATTTAATTTTTACCCATAATGGACAGTCGGTTAAGAACAGGAAGCATTAAAGAGCACTAATATTAAAAGGCTGGTTCATGGGGAACATAGGAGTGGTAATAATTCTGCATAGTGCCTCAGGGTGCTCTGCCCGCACTGTGGGGCCCATCCATCCCAGCAGCAAGCTCTCGCAGCCCTGCCACCTGCAGAGCCCAGCCCGGCTGGAGAGAGAAGGGCACAGCTCCGGCCTGCCTGTTCCCAGGGAGCCAAGGCCCTCCTTGCTCCATCATGCTATTTGGACGGAAGTGACTTCAAGCACTTCCTGAAAATTCTTGGTCCCGTCATGTAGGAACAAAGCAAGAATATTACAAAAACAAGCCAGTTGATTTTTATTTTTTTTTTAAAAAGTGTAAAATTCAAGAATTCCACACAGTGGGTCACAAAATCCCGTTTTTGTTTGTTGTTCCTTCTTATGCCTTATATAGTCAAACGTTAGCCTACAGTTAGTGTGTGTTTGGTGCCAAAGCCACAATGTAATGGTGAGATGTTGTTTCTGAAATTTCTTTGTAGAACATCATGCTTTTGCTTTCATAATTTGTTTATAGTGAATGAAGGAGAATGCATCCCTTGATAAATGGGGGAAGGTTCGATTTTAAAGATCGTGTTACATGGGAACCTTACAATTCACTTTCAATAACATCTCAGTCAAAAAGTATATTTGGCCTCAGATAACTTCATTATCTTATACTTTTTTTAATTCCAAAGGGTGTTTGCAAGATAATCCATTATTGTCAGAGGACTTCTCAAGTCTCAAAGATCCAAGCAATACTCAAGGCAGCTACTAAAGTGCCTCAGTTTCCACAAGGGTAAAGACAAAAATAATGAAGATCCATCCTTTTCCCCACCCTCTAAGGAGCAGGGCTTCTAAAGGGTGCTGTCCAGGCCCACACTGGGAAGGAGGGTCTTGCTTTGGGAAGTTCAGCTTTGCAAGTGTTATCCAAAAGGGCAAGCTGACCAGCCACAGTGGGGGCTGCTGCGCAGGGTCCTCCCGGGTCACTTTAGTCAGTGCCCTGACATTCATACCACGTTAAGGGCTCTGTGGGTCTGTGGACCCCAATGCACAGAAAGTTGCATCCAGCACTGGTTGCATCAAACTCATAGCGAGGGATCTCTATGGTCTACCACCCACCTGGGGAAGCAGCAGCCTCCATGGTCAATTTTACTGCATTTTATCTGGTTTGCCTGGAGCATAAGAAATTGACTCGAGAAAAACTGTCACCAGGCCTTTGTTAAGTCTGTCATTTCTTCTAGAATGTCCCCTCTAGATTCCCACTTTTAACCAAAGCCTGCTCATTTTTAAAATTTTGAGAACATTTCAGACTCTCAGAAACATTGCAAGAATCATACAAAGAATTCCTGTCCACCCTTCACTTAGACGGCCCAAAGGTTAATACCATGTCCTCTCTCATGTACTCTCTTCCCTAGCTCCTCTGAAAGTTGAGTTGCCACAATAATGCCCTTTTACTGCTCACTGGGCTGGGATTTAGCTCAGTTGGTAGAGCACTGCTCTACAGTCTCTGAGGTCCCGGGTTCAATTCCCAGCACGGCAAAAATGGGATAAGGATGTGGCAATCTACTCCTGAGGCAATCCTGAAACAATCATTAAAAACCCTATGAGGGTTACTATGAGTCGGACATGACTGAACGGCACCTAACAACAACTGCTTCACCATGTTTCTTTAGAACAAAGACTTTTTCATAACCACAAAACAATAGTCAAAATCATAGAACTGACATTCCATACATGCAACCTGGGTTTCTCCAGTCAGCCTCAATCACAGAGGACATTCAGTCATCCTGTTCCCTCAGTATCTTTTAACCCAGGACAGCTCCAAAGTCTCCATATTTCATGGCATTGACTTTTTTCTTCTTCTTCAGTATTGGGGTGTTAAACCCAGGGCCTCATGCATACTAGGCAAGTGCTCTGCCCCTTCCTTCCTTCCTTCCTTCTTTATTTCCTTCCTTCCTTCCTCCTTCCCTTCCTCCCTCCCTCCCTCCTTCCTGCCTTCTCTCTCTCTCCCTCTCCCTCTCCCTCTCCCTCTCCCTCTTCTCCCTCTCCCTCTTTCTTTCTTTATTTCCAGTATTGGAGGGTTAAACCCAGGGTTCTGCACCTACTTTGCAAATGCTCTACCACTCGGCTATACCCTCAGCCCATTTTTTACATCTTTTGAGACATGGTCTCACTAACTTACACAGGCTACATCTGGCCTTGAACTCACGATCTTCCTACCTCAGCCTCCTGAGTCTCCGAGATTAGAGGTGTGCACTACCATGCCTGGACCCTTTTTTATTTTGAGACAGGGTCTTGCTAGGTTGTGCAGGCTATCTCTGGCCTTGAATATGCGATCCTCCTGCCTCAGCCTCCTGAATTGCTGGGATTCCAGGTGTGTGCCACAGCACTATTGACTTTGTTTTTAAGAAGGACTCTTGTAGAAAGGCCCTCAGTGTGAGTTTCTCTGGCATTTACTCATGATTAGACTCAGGTCACATGCACCCTAGTGAGGATATATTCCTGGTACATTGTATCAAGAGGCACACACTGTTCTATAATCCCATGACTGATGAGGTTATCTTTAATCACCTGGGTAAAGTAGTGTCGGCCACGTTCTCCACCATCAAGTTATAATTTTTTGTAATTAAGAAATATCTTATAGGGAGGTCATTAGAAACTGTGGCAATATTTTGTTTTCCCTCCAACTGTCCCCCTGTGGCCTGTATTGATGGTTTTGTACCTGAAACAATTATTAATATGACAGTTTGCAAAATGATTTTCCAATTCTATCATTCCTCCTAAATTTGTCAGCTTTCTACCATAGGGAGAGTCTTAGATAATTTAAACTCACCACTCTAAGCCTTGGGAGCCAGAGAGAGGAAGTCTTTGTTACTCATCTGAATGGCCCAGAACACATACCCTGCAGCCTGGCTCATGGGTATTCTCAGTAATGATTATCAGCACCCTGCTGCAAACTTCTTGTATTCTGGAAGGTTCTGGCCCAAGAAGCAGTCTGCTGGAAAGCACACCCTGAGGTGCCTCGGCTGGGGCTTAGGGTTAGGGCTTGGGTGCTGCGCGAGGTTGGTGACACTCCTCCTCTGGGGTGCTGTCTCAAAATGGACTCCTCAGTTTCATCAGCCCTGGCTGAAAAAGGTAGCTCGGACGAGGCTCTGCTCCAGCCAACTCCATTTCACGTTTCCTCTCCTTCCCAGGACGCAGCAAACAGCCCTTCAGGGACAAAGGAACCTGTCAGTAATGAAGTTGTGAGAGGAGGAGGCTGTCCCAGGAGGGGGCCAGGGGGATGGCTAATGGAATGAGGTGGTGGCCAATCTGCCATGCCCTGGAGACCCTGCGTGTCCCGTGGTCCTCCATGGCTCACGAAGCCTGGCTAGCTCCAGAGGTGCCCAAAGGCCTCCATGTCCCCTACCTTGGGGCCAGCTTTGCTTTGCCTGGGGGCCTTTCCTAGGGCCCCCCAGGGCCAGCTGGAAAGGCCTAGGGTGTTCTCCAGAGCCGACCTGTGGCAGGGGGTGTGGGGGCACAGCGTGTCCCAGAGCCCTGGCAGCCCCTTCAGCCCCAGCCCTGTCAATTTCCAGGCCCAGGGCTCAGCACAGCCCTCTGCTGCCTCCAAGGCTGCCCGGCCTCAGGCCGCCCCTCGTGAGCGGGCCTCCTCTGTGTCTTTCACTGGGAGCATTTGGGTCTGAGATCCTAAGGCTGGAGGCTGCTGATCGGATAAAATACTCTCATTTAGCTGGAGGGTTCTAAAGCGCCTTCCTGTCTTTCCTCTCCCAAAACAGGAGTGGTGATCGGAATGAGAGTGTGGCACTGGTCTTGATGGACGATAGGACTCACAGGCACCAGGGCAGGTAGATGCATGCTCCTGGACTTTCCTCCCTTTCTGTCTCTTGCCGGTAGACAAGAAGGAGGACTAGGTCTGCCAGGAAGAGGAGGGATTAGCGAGGACGGCGGGTCAGCGTGTGGGGAGATGATGGCTGTGGCCACACGGTGGAGGATGGAGGCAAGACCTCTGTGGAGCCGTGGCCTTTCCATCTAGACATGGCTGAAAGACCAAGGCCCACCCCACTGTCCCCTGACCCAGGGCAGAGCTCCAATTCCTCTGCGGAACTTGGGGTGATTCTCCCACCCCCACGTCCCTGGCTCTACTCCTTTCCCAGCCCCAACCACTGCTAGCATCTCTGCCGCTCTCTCAAGTATTCCTCCCTATTCTGGGGGAAGTCTTTCCATCATTCCGCCTCCTCCAGGAAGCCTTCCCTGACATCGACATCAGAACTCATGTGACACTAAGTCCTCATGCTGTTGTTTGTGGCTTCTGAGTGACACAGCAGTCCTGCCATTATTTTTTAAGATTTTAATGCTCTCTCGTAGCTGCCTGAACCTGTACTCTATATAGAAGTATGCTAGAGTCAGATGGCCTGAGTTTAGGAAGGCCTGCAAAGGAAGACTCTAAAGGTGGGGGTGTGGATTGCAGGACAGGCCAGCACAAGAGGCTGTACCCTAATTCTGTCACTTCATTTTCATTTGTTCATTGGATCAAATGTGGTCTGAAATGAATAGAGAATTAACTGTAGTTTCAGAGGAAGCTACAGCCCTCTGCTTGCCGGCCATCTAACGCCCCCCCCTCTCCATATTGTAGCATATGTTGGATTACCTGGGCTGGTCACACACGTCCACCCATTTTCCTTTCTTCCATCCTTGAGCCTGGGGATGGAGGCAGGAAGCCCCCGGGGATGTGGCAGCGCAGCAGTGTGGAGGCAGGGCCCCACTCCCTGGGAAGGCTAGAATGAGGGGCTGAGGCCAGGCACCTCCTGAAAATCAGCCCCCCCAGTCCTCATGGCCACCCCATGCCTGGTTGTTGTGAGGGCTGCTTGAAGGATGAGACGATAGGAGCAGCGAGTTTTGGTGACTTGTCTCAAACCACTCAGCTAAAGGGGGGCAAAAGCAGGACATGAGCCCAGAAGTGTCCAGTTCCTAAGCTGTCATCACATCCTGCTGCCTCCCTACTGTAGTCTCCCTGGGGACCACTGAGATCCACGGGGGGTTCTTGGACCAGGTGCTGACTGCAGAGTGGGCAGGTTAGGGGCATCAGGTACTGGACACTCCTACTGACAGAAGCTCAGGACGTCCCCAGGTGGCCCCTCTGGTGGGGGAATCTTCCACTGATTGAGCCCAGGTACATCCCAGGCCTCCTCTCCACTGACCACCCCCACTCCCCCATTCAGAGACACCTCAAGGTTGAATACACATGGAATTGGAAACAATGCGCAAGGACCTTTCTCTCCTTCCACCTTACTCTTGTCCATAGATGAAGACGCTAAGGCCTGGAGAGGTGAAGGAATGTGCCCAAAGTTACACAGCTAAAAGTGCAGGGTCAAGATTTGAACTCTGGGGGTCTGGCTCCAAAGTCCATACTGTGAACTACTCCACAGCTCACGGGATGCCCAGACCCACCAGCAGGCTGCAGTGAGGGTCCGTGGGCTGGACCTGGGAGATAGCAGGGCTTGGCTGGGCCCAGCGGATGGCAGAGGGCCTTCCCCTGGATCCACTCCCCCACATTCACGTGGAGCCTGACAGCGCCCCGGAGCAGCCGCATGCCCTTCCCATGACATCACGCTGCCTGAGAACTTTGAGGCCGAGGATGCTTGGGATGCCTGATTCACCCTGGAACAAAAATAATGCTTCATATTTATAACAGGCCTTTGTTCCCCAAAGATTTTCCGGGGCTTTCTTTCATTGTAAGCTCGGAGCAGCCTTGTGATCCTGGCGGGAATCAGAGAGAGAGGTGGAGCAGCCTGCAGTGGGGAGCCGTGTTCCCCTTCTGCAGCTGTGAGTACCAAGGCACGGGGAGCCTGGTGGGTTTCCAGATCTGCCCAGTGACATGCAGGTGGGCGAGGTGGGTGAAAGTCCTGGGTTTCCAACTGGCGTGAGAGGAAGGAGAGAGGCTCATAGCTCCTTCAGATGTCCCCAGGAAAGCCACTTTCCCTCAGCGTCTGTGCTGCCAGAGACCAAAGACAGAGACAGTGAAGCCAAGAAGCCACCCTGAAACTCAGCCCCCCAACCCCCCAGGCCCTAGCCATAGGCACCGCAGACGTGGTGGGGAAAGGATTGTTGCAGAGCACGGATGGAACCAAGGCCACGCGTGGCTTCTGTGGTTTCCTCCAGACACAGCGGAGCCCAGGCTGGGAGGCCGGCTTTCTACATGGCCTGGGCAGGGCCTTCCAGGCTCAAGCTCAGCTCACAGGCCCCAGTTCCCTGTCCTCAGCCTTGTGCCTTTGCTTCAGCCTGTCCACTGCATGCTACTGACCCCATGCTGCCATAGGGCAGCCCATGGCCCTGCCCCCAGGAGTTTGGCCAGGGTCCTCTGGATTGGAGCTTTGGTGATTCAGCAATAGCATGTGGGCTGCCCCTGACCTCAGCACCCTGAAACAGGCCTCGGACCCTGGAAGCAGGAAAGCATGGTGGTTGAGGGCACGCGTGCTGGGGCCAAACTACCTAAGTTCAAACCCAAGCTCTGCCATTTGCAAACTGTGTGGCCTCAGGCAAGACACTTACCCTTTCTGTGCCTTGCTGACCTTTGTGAAAAGCGGTAAACAGCAGTACCTCCCCCTTAGGGGTAAATGGAAGCCATGCGTGGCAGACTGTACTGCTTCCCACATGCCTGCTGTTTTCTGCATCCCTGGGATCCCAGGCCCAGTCCCCTTGTCTCGGGGCAGCCCTCGGGGCAGGGCTGGCTTCCTGGGTGTGCAGCCTATACACGTGTATAAGTGCACATGCTCAGAAGGGGCCATGCTTGGGGTACTGCTCCAATGTAGGCCCTTCATGAAATTCTCAGCAATTCTTGAATAAGGGGCGTCTGTTTTCACTTTGCACTGGGTTCCACCCACGCCAGGGTTGGTCCTGCCTGCAGGCCCCCAGAGTAGGACAGGCCCATCCGCAGCTCTCTGTTCCCTTCCTTCTTCTCTCTTGTCCCTGGCTGCAGCTCAATAGCTGTTATATCTGTAACTGGCAGATCAGTGTCAATCTCTCCACATGGATCCATAGCTCAGGGTGGGTGGCAGTCCCAGGCCTCAGAGTCCCTGCCACAACCCTGTGCCAGACCCCAAGGAGACTCCTCATCTGAAGGAGGAGGATGCTATTGAGGGTGGACCACGGGAACACATGGGATGATCTGGTGGCAGAGGCAGGAATGAGGTGGGCAGACGTGGACTGATCATGGTGGCGTCAGGAAGAGGGTGGGATCCTGGGCAGATCTGGGCACTGAAGCCCAGTAGGATTGGGACAGTGGCCAGAGGCTCTTTAGGGACACAGAACCACCTCTGTCACACACACAGCCCCCCACCTCCCCTCAGAATGTCTGACAGGCTCTGTGCCCCTGGACAAGCCCATTGACATCTCTGGTTAATCCCCAGGTAGGGCAAAACCTCAGAACAAGTTTAATGCAGTGATGCAGTGATGGGAGACAGCCTGGCCCCCATCCTTCATTGACCCCACGGATTTGAGAGAAGAGCTTCCTTTGCCCACAGGGCGCAGAGGCCCAGTGAGATCCTTGCATCTCCATTGAGAGCATCCTGTTGGCCAGGTAGACAGCTGGTTTCTAAGCGTTCAGTCCTTGCAGCAACACCAGACTTCTTATGTGACTGCCCTGACTGGCAGAGACCTCAGTGTTGAACTATTTCCAACTCTAGCAAAGACAGAGCCACAGAGTGTGGGAGAGTCTGTGGCATGGCTGGCCATTGGAGTGTCAAAGGGGTCCCTGACTCCCTCCTGCCCTCTCCCTTGGGAATCATTAGAAGTTAGTGGGGGGTAGGCTGGCCTAATAGCGTGCTCAGGAAGCAGCCTAAGCACTGCTACTGGTACCGCTGTGACAATGACAATGACTGACAATTACAGGATGATTCAGTTGCCTGGGCTTCATAGTGAAGTCCTTTGGTCCTCCAAAGAGCACTAAGGTCTCAGATAAGTGGTAGTTAAACCCAATAGGATGTGCTTTAGATAGCAAGTTAGAGCAAAATATGGAGCTGGGTTCCAGTGCAGTCCTTGCCACTAACTAGCAGGGCAAACCTAGGGAAACAAAGCAACATCTCTGAACCTTGCCCTTGCCATTCTCATCTGTAAAACTATCAGGTAATCCTTAGCCATCCCTAAGGTGGAGATGGGCACAGCTGGGAACAGAGACAGAGAAATTAAATCACTCAGGCCATATAACTCTGAGTGGCTGAGTCAGGCTCTGCTCAGGCCTGCAGGCTTCTAGACGGACCAGGCAAGCAATGTCCTGCAGAACAGAGGCAGTGGACTTCTACCATCTAATGCATCCCTGTGTGAGTAGTAGGTGCTCAATTAATACAGGCCACTAGGATCCTGGTCCCAAGCCAATGTCATGGTTTCCCTTTCTTGGCTCCCTGAAGAAGGATAAAAGTCTCCCTTATACTTTTTTATTATATATAAGTTATTGGTGGTAATTGGGGGTTGAACCTAGGGCTTTGCACATACTTCTCAACTGCTCTACCCCTGGGTCACACCCCCAACCAATTTTTTTATTTTTTATCCTGAGCCAGGGCCTCACTAAGTTACCCAGTCTGCCTATGGCCTCAAATTCACAATCCTCCTGCCTCCACCTCCGAAGTTGCTGGAATTATAGGCTGCGCTCCTGTGCCTGGCCTCCCCAAACTTGTTAAGTGTGCCCATCATTTTGCAAACAGGAGCTGGCGTGGATGATGGTCTTTATTTCTGGGCCCCACGTGCTGACATTGGACTAAGCAGCCCCTGAACCACAGACAAGCACCACCAACACTGGGCCCCTAAGACTAGTCTCCCCCTTGCTTTGTCCCCGGTGGCTGGGGCAGGGAAGGCAGGAGCCAGCACAGGGAACGTGGAGGTGGCAGGCGTGGAGGTGCCCACGCTAGTAATGAGCAGTCATCCCTTTTCCTGACGGCAAGAAACATGAGCCCCTGCATCGCTTTCAAACCACTTGCCCTAGGAATTTTGCTTTCAGAAATTTTTAAGCAGACCTACAAATTATGTGGTAAAGTGTCCGACATTGAGAGAACCATAATAAGCCAGCGGCCCTCGGAATATCTAGTTGGGAACGATTATGAAATAAGAAACGAACAGAGAGACGCTTGTCTCCATTTGGACCACTGTTAAAACCATTTTTTAAAACAAAATTTGAAGTTGTCCTCCCTACACCCACCTCCCAAAATACAGCTGTGGTGTTCCAAGAACTTTATTTTATTTTATATATGTGTGTATTTATATATGTATATGTGTATATGTGTGTGTGTATATATACATATATATGTATATGTATATGTATACATATGTGTATATATACATATATGTGTGTATATATACATACATATATGTGTGTGTATGTATATGTATGTGTATATATACATATATACAACTATATATATACATATGTGTGTGTATATATATATATATATATATATATATATATATATATATATATAGTTGTTGTTGTTAGGTGCTGTCGAGTCATGTCCGACTCATAGTGACCCTCTAGGGTTTTCAATGGCAGATTGTTTCAGGACTGCCTTGGGAGTGGGTTGCCACATCCTTCATATATATATATATGGTAGAGTGCTGCTCTGTACTCTCTGAGGACCTGGATTTGATCCCCAATACCACAAATATGGGAGAAAGACCTGGCAATCCACTCCCAAAGTAGTCGTGAAACAATCAGCTATTGAAAACCCTATGAGGGTCACTATGAGTCAGACCCAACTCAACAGCACCTAACAACAATATATTTATACGTGGGGGGTGGGTATATAAGAGAGCAGTCTTAGAGTAAAACAAGACATTTGATTTCAGAACTTGAAGAAAAAAGAATAAACTAATGGCATAAGCTGACAATTTCCAGTTCAAGCTCCCTCCCCAAAAATTGTTGTCCTACCAGCAGGTGCTACCAGCATCCCCAGTGAAATATTGCTCTTGTCCCCTCAGCCCTCCCCTCACGGAGAGAGACTCCCAGAGCGAGGGTCAGAGCAGATGATCCGCAGGCAGGCAGAGAGGAGGACACTTGCCCTGTTTGCTGACCGTGCCGCCAACCTGGTGTCCAGCATTATCTCCCAAACCTGCCCACATGTCTGTGTGTCTGGCACCAGATGCCACCTCCTCACTCACCCACTGCTGGGAGCAGAAGCAGCTTATCCCAGCCCAGCCAAACCCAAACCCACAGGTCTTGTGGGGAGCGGCCAGCTGGCCCCTGACGAAGGTGTCGACAAAACCCAGCGCCAGCAAGCAGAGAAGAGAGAGGTGCTGCTTTCGGCCAGCTCTGCCAGCCACCGCTGACAAATATCTGTGAATGGCCAGAACAGGGCAGCCTGGGTCTCATTGGTTGGGGAACAAGGCCCAGTGGTTCTGGTGGCTCTCTTGGCTCCTTCCCAGGCAACAGCCGGGGGCCTCATGTAGCTGTCACCCCAGAGGTCTCTGTGGTGATTCAGCCCTGTACTCTTGAGGGACTGAATCTCAAGGCAAACGGGAGGCAGAGGGAGGTGGCTGCTGGGCCCTGGGGTACATGGACAGGATTCATACTCTGGGAGCCTCAGTTGGCTTATCTGTAAAATAGGAAGAAAGGAGGCTAGGGCTGGGACTCAGTAGTAGAGCTCTTGCCTGGCATGCACTAGGCCCTGGATTCGATCCCCAGCACCACAAGAAAAAAGAAAATCTCCAAATGAGAAGGAAGATTCATGGCCTCCCTACTCACGGAGGTCAGACGCTACAATCACTGGCACTGAGACCTAAGCAGAGCCCTGTACCAGGAGAAGGGAGAAGAGTGAGAGGCTCTGCACCTGGCCTGCGGGGATTTCTGGGTTCTTCCCTGGCCTCCCAGGGCCACCCTGGAGCCCTTCTGCCCATTAACTCTGTATCAAGCCCTCCTTTTAAATCTAATAGTCTTGCCTGCACAGCCAGAAGGGGACATTTGAGGGTGGATTCCTCAGTTTCCCCTCCCACCTAGGGACGGCCCTCCATGTATGCAAAGGAGCCACAGACCAGCAGGCATGAGTCTGGGGACAGGGCTCCTGCCCAGCGGCCTGGCACCCTCTTGCTCATGGCTGTAATGTCAGGGCCGCTGGCTCCACGGCCTTTCAAAACAGGAAGGCATGGAATTCCGGGTCCTCTCCAAATTTCCATGGACCAATGGCAGAAGCTCTGCAAAACCTAGCTGATTTCTTTCTGGAGCCCCTGACCACCAGCCTGTAGAAATGACTTCCTTCCTCTTGCAGGGGCACCGAAGTTGTTTTCTGTTTTCTTTGGTGGTTGGGAGAGGCGTCTGCTAGACAGAGAGAGGGAAATCCCTGAAATGGCGAGTGGGAAACGAGACAGTCTCGAGCCCCATGCTGGGAAGGGCTTGGTTGACCATCCTTTAGGGACATTTCTTAGGCCATCGCTCCAGGCACCACAAAAGATTCTAAATAAGGATGTCGAAAGCTGTGAGAATCAAGCGGTATCTGCCAGGGAATTTCCAAGGTTCCCCTCTAGGCTAAAAAGAATAAGCAGCATTCAGAGAACAACGAAAATGGAAGGAGAAAGCCAGTAAGCTGAAAGTGATTTTAAAAATTAAGGGAAGAAGAACTCACAAAATGTCACAGGCGTGTGGGCTGGGGAGCTGTCTGTGGGCCCTGGAGTGGCTTGTTTGTGTGGTTGGGGAGGGCATTTTTTGGTGGGGCTGGGGATGGAGCCTAGAGCCTTGCACATGCTGGCTAAGGGCTCCACCACAGAGCCACACTCCGGCCCTCTGGGCATTTCTTCTGCCCTCCCAGGGTGGGGGTGTTTACGCCTCTCAGAATGAGGGCTACAGCCTCCCCAGCCAACTCAGGTGTCTCTGAGGCCTGTGGGTGATGGAATCACTGCGAGGGGCCCCTTTCTCACGGTCCTCACTCTGGTGGCAAATCCTGGAGAGGGAGACTGAAAACTTAAGGCTTGCTAGCATGGGGCGGGGGGCGTCCTAGATAGAGGGGCTGCCTCATCCACCTGAGTGCACGGAAGCATTGTCCTTGCCCAGGAATGTCCATCAGAGCCCAGTGAGGCGGAAGTAGGGCAACAAGAACGAAGGACATCACACAGGCCTCCTGAGGGGGCCCGGCACACCCAGGCAGCAGGGGTCAGCTCAACATTCCAGCCTTTTATAGACATTTCTATGAGGACTCTTAAATTATTAAAATAAGTACGGACAACTAAAAACCTTGGGCATTGCATCTAAAAACAAATATAAAAAGACTCTGAAAAGTGAGAAGAAGTGGAAGATGGGCCAGGGGCCTGGGGACATGAGAAATGGCACCATGCTGGGTTCCTTGGGTTTTCTTCTTGGCTTCATACATCCCAGGCTTGGAGCTAAAGAAACTGAAAACCCAGAAATGCCACAAGGTATGAGCAGACCAAAGAAGCCCCAACAAAAGCCTGCTCCCTCTAACCATAGGACCAGGCAGGGGGCCAACCACAAGAAAGACGCTATAGGCAATCATGGCTGTACTCTGGCCAAAAGCCCCAGGGAAAGCCATGGCCCCGCCTACCACTCCAGTGAAGGCCCCTAGAGGGGCTTGGCCCTCCTCCCTCACTAGACTCTGATGGGTGCCCCACCCCCAGCAGGGTGGTGTCCCAGAGCCTAAGTGAGGAGTTGGGAGGTTCACCCTTGTGGGGATAATGAACACTTCTCTATCTGTCATAGCTACTTGGGGAGCCAAGAATGCCAACCCCACCCAACAGAAAAGAAATGCCCTGTCTATCAGTGCTAGGTGGTGTTAGAGGCCACTTGGTAGAGAGGCAGGACTTCACCACAACTTAGCAGTGACAGTTCCTGCCCCATGGTGTGAGTAGATGCCTCACAGAGAGCTGAACCCTCTCTTTGCCCAACAGTAACGAGGACCCCCATGGGGTGTCAACCAAGATCCATTGAGGAATGTGGATTTGTACTCCCATAGGCTAGTACCAAGGCAGCGTCCCTGCTTCCACCATGACCAACCAAATCAAGGCCAGAGGAGGCCATCCAAGGTGGAAGTTTGAATTAAGTCCAAAGTCTCAACATAATGCCCAATGTCCTGACCTCAATCAAATATCACATATCATTATGGAAACCAGAACAATCTCAAATTGAATGAAAAAAAGATAATTGGTAAATGTCAACACCGAGATGAAACCTATCAGAGTGAGCTGACAAAGATTTTAAAGCAGCCATCATGGAAAATCTTCGAAGAACAACTAGGAATACATTTGAAACATGAAAAAATAGGACTTGGTAAAGAAAGAGAAGACGTAAAGAGTAACCAAACAGAAACTTGTTGTTGTTGTTGTTGTTGTTAGGTGCCATCGAGTCAGGTCCGACTCATAGTGACCTTATATATAATAGAACAAACACTACTGGTCATTGCACCATGCGTGGCACCATGTCAGTGCTCCTCTGCTATTCATAGAGTTTTCAATGGCTGATTGTTCCAGGAGTGGGCTGCCAGGTCCTTCTCCCTAGCCTTCAGCACCCAGTATTCCCAGGCACTCTCCCATCCAAGGACTAACTAGGCCAGACCCTGGTTAGCTTCTGAGATCAGGATCAGATGCCAGGGTGCTATAGCTGGAGACCAATGGAAACTTAAAGAGTCAAGTTAAAAACTCAATAAATGGGCTCAACCATAAAATAGAGTGAACAGAAGAAAGAACAAGTGACTTGGAAGAGAGCACGGTATAAATTACCCAATCTGAGCAACAAATTGTAAAGAGACTGGAAGGAAATGGACTGAGCTTCTGGGGCCTGTGGATCTGTAACCAAAAGTCTAACAGGTGCACCATTGTAGTCTCAGAAATAGAGGAAGAGAAGAGTAGGGGGAAAAAAAAAAACCAACCTCA
Organism: Pedetes capensis; assembly: GCA_007922755.1. Lineage (NCBI taxonomy): Eukaryota > Metazoa > Chordata > Mammalia > Rodentia > Pedetidae > Pedetes > Pedetes capensis. The sequence continues at coordinate 49,251 of VMDO01002628.1, forward strand.
AGAAATGAAGGCTGAAATCTTTCTTGCATTGCTAGTGAGAAAGTAAATGGTACAACATCCCTGGAAAATAGTTGGAGAGGTTTTAAAGAGCTAGATGTGCAACTGCTGTATGATGCAGCCATGGCATTGCTGGGCCATTATGCCAGGAAAGTGAAAAACAAAAACCAGAGCCGCTTCCTGCATGGTAGCCCCACACTGGAAATCACCCAGTCTCCTTCAGCAGACAAATAGTTAAGCATACTGTAGTGCATCCGTGCCATGGAACACTACTCAGTAATAAAAAGGAACAAGCCTTTGATGCATGGAACTGCCTGGAGAGATCTAGGGGATTATAATTAAGAGAAAAAACCCCAATCCCTAAAATATATGGTTCCTTATACAACATCCTCGAAATGACAACTTGTAGAGAAATGGAGAATGAAGGGTCAAGGGTTGCCAGGAACTAAGGATGGTCTTGGTGGGAGGGGATGGGTGTAGCTATAAAAGGGCAACAAAAGGGCATTATGGTGCTGGAAATGTTCTATACCTGACTCTATCAATGTCAATATCCTTGATGTGATTTGTACTGTGGTTTTGCAAAATGTTACTTTGAGGTGAACCTGGACAAAGGGGACATGGATCTCCCTGTATTACTTCTTATAATGCATGTGAATCTGTAATGGCCTCACCAAAAAAAGAAGAAAAAAACAGTTTAACAAAAATAAGCCAGGCGTAGTGTTGCATGCCTATAATCCCAGCCCTGGGAAGACTGACGCAGGAAGATAGAGATGTAGAGACCAGCCTGGGCTGTGTAGCAAGACCCTGTCCCAATCAAAGTAAATCATGTGCATTTAGAAAACACAAATAAAAAAAGAAAAATCTGCGTCCCATCTCCCAGAGATAGGCACTGTTAGCATGTGAGTGTGTAGCCTTCCAGATTTTTCAATGCATATAGGTCATTGCTTTTAATGACACCATATTCCATGGACAAGAGTGAACTCTTTTGCCCCATCCTTCATTGCTCCACATTCAGTGTTTGCTGTGATGAACATCATTGCGCCTAAATCCTTATGCACATCTTTGATCATTTCCTTTGGATATATTGCCATAGGCAGAACTGTAAGAGCTAGGGGCTGCATGTTTTAGAGGCTTTTGAAACAAATTGTCCAATTTCTCTCCAGAATGATTATACTAACTTCTACTCCTAATATAAAATGTATTGTAAATTAGCATTTGTGTAGAAACTAAAAGATAACTTTTCATCTCTCACTTAATCATTTTAATTCCTCTGAAACCAGCCACTAAGTGGAAAGCTTTTCAGTGGGAAAAAAAAGTTCATTAATGGGAAAGATATAATGTGTTTGACCCCAACCCAAGATAGCCCCAACTTTTCACAGTTAGAAACTTATCCAGTGGACGTTGAAATTGAATTTTTATAAGTAATAAGCAATCGCTTGAAAGTAAACAATTGCTGTTCTTTCATAAAATGCAATTGCAGTGAAGGTCTGCAGTACCTGAGATAGGTCATGGATGAAGGGAGAACTCAGAGACACTTTCTGCCCATTTCTTCACTACTACATTTAAAGGCCTGCAGCCATAGCCCTGTGGCATCCAATCCCATCAGATCTTGGAAGCTAAGCAGAGTCGGGCCTGGTTAGTACTTGGATGGGAGACTACCTGGGAACACCAGGTGCTGTAGGCTTGGGAGATGGACCCGGCAACCCACTCTCAAAACAATCCACCATTGAAAACCCTATGAACAGCAGAGAGGCACTAACAATACTATTTTGCCTGTTGTACACACAGTCGCTATGAGGCGGATACCGACTCGCGGCACCTAACACCAACAACACATCTAAGGGGCATGTGGCTGCCTTGTTCTCCAGCTACATTTCCAGTGAAGTTATGGCACAGAAGACACACTGAGGGTGACAGAGAGGCTGACTCCAAGTGCTGTGATTCACAGGACACAGCGTCACGCACGGGTCTGGAGGTCGTGAGAACAGCCCTCTGCACCCTCTTCTATTGCCTTCCGTACACAAATCAAAACATTTGCAATTTATCCCCTGGCGCGTGGCTCACATTTGCTCAGTGTACTGTTCGCTCATACACTGCTGTTTATTAGGGAGCCCGTCTATGCCTAAAAGCACCACATGAAATATCATCTTACATTCATTTGCTAGGGCTTATGTGACAAAGTGCCATAAACTGGGTGACTAAAACCACACACCTTTATTTCCTCACTTCTGGAGGCTAGGAGTCCAAGGTTAAGGAGTCGACACGATTGGTTTCTTCTGTGGCCTCTCTCCTTGGCTTGCGGATGGCCACCTTCTCGCTGTGTCCTCACGTGGTCTTTCCTCTCTGTGCACAGCATCCATGGCATGCCTGCACATCCAAATTCCCTCTCATTGTAGGGACACCAGTCCGATTGGATTAGGGCCCACAATGACAAGCTCATTTTAATTTGATCACCTCTTTAAAGGCCCTAGCCCCAGACAGTCTCATTCTGAAGAATGGGGTTTAGGGCTTCAATGTGTGAATATTTTCCTGTAACCGTCCAGAGGACATAACTGGGTGCTAGGGACAGAGGCAGCAGGGTTCACTGTACCTTCCATTGGATATTTCAGATTTTGTTCCACACGCTGGTATTCATCTGCAGTCTAACAAGTAGGATGCTGATTTTTATGTGAGGAGTTGACATAAGTTTTCTATGATGGCACATAGGAGGGTCTCATAAGTGTTTATCGGAAGAATGAAGAATGGACCAGGCAGTGACTTCCTGTTCTGGTGTTCGGGTGGAGGGATCCTGACTGGCCCACCCAGTGACCCCTCCCCGTCTTTCTCTTTCCATCTGCAGGCGGCAGCAGAGACCTCCGGGTGGGAACAAGCCCCAACAGCACGGTGACCACCAGCCAGGCAGTGCCAAACACAACAGGGACCACCAGAAATCCTACCAGGGGGGCTCAGCGCCCCACTCCTCAGGGAGGCCCACCCACCACGGCTACAGCCAGAACCGGCGCTGGCACCACGGCAACATGAAGCATCCGCCAGGTGACAAGGGGGAGGCAGGCGCCCACCGCAACGCCAAAGAGACCGTGACCATCGAGAGCCCCAAACTTGAGGACAGCCCGGGGGACACCGGGCTCGGTGGCCCCGAGCCCCCGCGAAGTCCTGATGGCCCGGCCCCGACGGCTTGTGAGAGGGTGCCCCCACAGCTGCCGGGGGGACCGGAGGGCGAGACAAAGCGGAAAGACAGCGTGACTCCCGAGCGCCTGCGGGAGCGGCCCAAAATCACCCTGCTCCAGTCTTCCAAAGACAGGCTGAGGCGAAGGCTAAAAGAAAAGGTACCGGTAATTGAATTTTCCTTGCTCTCTTGCACCCGGGAGGACAGCGGAGAGGTAGGCCCTTTGGTTGGTGGGCTTGGGGCGGAGTCTTGTGGGTTGGAGGGAACTTAAGGGCTTGGGGTGGAGCCTCGCATGTTGGGGTGGAGCCTAGGGCTTAGGGGCGGAGTCTTGTGTTGGGGCGGAGCCTAGAGTTTAGGGGAGGGGCCTTGCATGTTGGGGTGGAGCCTAGGGTTTGGGGGAGGGGCCTCATGTGGGGGTGTGGAACTGAGGGTGTAGGGGAGGAGCCTCACAGGCTCCTGTCGGGAGCTGTGTGAAGGGAACCAGTGGCTTCTGTGGCTGTTGGACCTCCCCATGCCAGGCCACCACTGTCGTGGGGACCACAAGGCCACCAGAGGCAAGCCCATGGCCAAATCTACATGAAACCCTCCAGCACATGCAGGTGTGGCTGGGGCAAAGGGAGCATTTTCTGGGGTCAGATTGCTTGGTGTTCGTGCTAAGAGCATGTGGGGAAAGGTGGGGCTTAATGAATGACTGATACTTCTCCCAGCATGATTCCCGTGCCAGCGTGGGCCCCACTGGGATGGAGGGCACAACTGAGCTGAGCAGAGTGGGAGGAGACCTTGCGGTCCCCCACTGCATCTCAAGGTGCTCAGGTGCAAATGTGCAAATGTGCGGAGGCTCTACCTAGCGTCCCACAGTTGCCAGCCCAAACCGGCATGACCCAGAGAGCAAAAGTGTCTCCACTTGCTCCCTGGGAGGTGGTCTTTCCTCACCCTGGCCTCTAGGGCTGGGTCCGTAGCCCCCAGGGGATGCCCCAAGCCTCCAGAAAAGGAACGGGGAGTTGTCACTAGTGGCAGTTAGTTCACTGTGCTCACCCAGCACCACCAAGCACCACCTCCTGCCATGGGCACTGTGAAGTCTCTGGGGAGGAACTGTCCCGAGGAAGACAATGCCCACAGTCACCCTCAGGCAGCAGGCAGAGCCAGTGGGGTCTTCCCTCTGGGGTGTCCTTGAGGCGAGGGTTCTGGACTTCTCAGTCCACCCCAGCTGCCTTCTCTCCTTGACAGTTTATCCAGAGGCCAGGCCCCAAGCCTCCTCTGGTGGGGTGAGGCAAGGCCCCTGTCCTGGGGCCAACCCACACCCCGCTCTTCTTCCCTGTGGGGACAAGGGCTGAAGGCCAAGAGGAAAGCCTCCATCACTTCTTGTCCCAAAGGTGGGCATCTGGCAGGGTTTCCTAGACGATGGCCAATGCACGGCTTAGCCTGAAGAGTTTCCCACACAGGTTGCTAGGCGCAGCCTGGAGGGAGACTACTGGGTTCCCTTCAGCTCAACCAAACAAAACTGTGGGGCAGCACTGTGGAAAGTTCCCGGATTTTAGAGTCCAGCAAACCAGGCTCAGTCCTCACTCTGCCATTGGCTGGCTAGAGGACCACGAGCAAGCCACCCAACCTCTCTGAGCCCATGTACTCATCCGTAAGATGGCAATGATATAGCCCTCCTGGCAGAGAGACTGAAAGTTAAATAAGATGTATAAAGACCCTCATGTGTAGTTATCCTACATGCAGACCGCTGGTCCTGCCAGGGGGCCCAAATGGTTGGGGTGCAGTGTCTGGAGGGATAGAATAGGCAAGGTGGATCAGTAGCACCAATAGATTGGTTCCAAGACCTGCCTCAGGGGGGGCCTCCCGGACCAGGGGGACATGAGCTTAGGCTCCCGCTGGGTCACTCCCTGCTATGCTGGCTCTCCTGCAAAAAAGGGCCAACCACAGGCCAGTCCCTTCCTACACCAGATTTTCATAAAGGAAAACAAGACTTCTCTTCACCCTTCGCAACAGGAGGAAAGCATTAGGTCCCTGTGGGGGTGGAAACTGGGTCCTGTCGGTCCAGCTCAGGGAGTTAGACCAGCCTTCCCTAGAGGTGGGCAGACCAGAGGGGGACTGGGGAGCAGGAGCAGGCCACCCAGGTTCTACATGCAATTCACTTCTCAAGTGGAAGAGCAGCTGCCCCTGGAACATGACCCCACGTGGTAGGGCTCAGGGAAAGTTACAGGCTTTCTTGTCTGGTATCACCCTGTTACCCCTGAGGAAACAGTCTCAGAAAGGGGAACTGCCTGCCCAGTGCATGGGCCCTGAGGCAGACAGCAGGAGACAGAAACTTGCTCAGAGCCTCCAAGCCTAGAGCTCTCAGCCTGAGAACAGAGGGCAAGTGCAGGATTTCACTGTCTGACCCTGATCCTACCTTTCAACCAGATCCCACAGCCCAGCAGGGAAGTCTATCGTGTTCATGGCTACCAATCTGTTGTGTTCAATTGCACGCTTGTGAGACAGTCTGATACCATTTTCTTCCTTTCTGGCCCAGGTCTGGTCCCAATTACTGGGAAACCTCATAAAGGCATAGGATTTTTGTCTGAAACTTCCCTTCTAGAAGCAACTGCCACTTGAGTACACATCATAAGACTCGTTGCTGGGTAGAATTTGTGTGTAAAGGGACAGCCAGTATGGTCTGCATAGGACACAAAACCATAGACCAGTACACATGGAACCCTATGCTCAAAGAACCCCGCCATCCTTGGACATTCAGAGCCGAGGGTGTGGGGGACACAGGCGGCCACTCCCAGGCCAACTCTCACCACCACCACCACAGGCATTTTGGATCCTACTCCCCTTCCTGACCTGGTCTTCCTTTCTTCATTTTCTCTTTGGCTCCATATTCTATTTGTCCTCTCATTTCATCTTTTATGTTGTTGTTGTTGTTGTTGGGTGCCTTCGAGTCAAGTTTGACTCATAGAGACCCTCACAGGGTTTTCAGTGGCCGATTTTGGGGGGATTGTTTTCAGGAATGGGCTGCTACATCCTTCTCCCATTTTTGTGGTGCTGAGGACCAACCTCAGGGCCTCAGAGAGCACAGGGCAGCATTCTATCAATGGAACTAAACTCCAGCCCCTAAGCCCCATTAAATCATTGTTAGATTAAGACATCTAACAGACAAATAGGGAAAAAAAAAAAAAAACACCATTTTATGTGAGAATATGAGAATCATGAGTAGGAGCTAGAACTCACAAGAAATCTCAACCCTGGATGTCACAGGGGCCAAAAAAAAACCAGTCAACAGAGCGCCTTTTGGCCATGGGGGTCCATGGTGGAGACAAGCATTCCCAAAGGGAGCAGACTCGGGTCCTTTCTGAGAATAGCAGCCCCCCACCCCTTACCACTCCCTGCAGAACCCTCCGCTCCACTCAGGTGGGCTTGGTTTATCTCCCACACCCCCAGGATGAAGTGGCAGTGGAGACGACCAACCCTCAGCAGAACAAAATGGACAAGTTGATTGAGATTCTGAACAGCATGCGGAATAACAGCAGCGACGTGGACGCCAAGCTCACCACCTTCATGGAGGAGGCCCAGAACTCCACCAACTCCGAGGAGATGCTGGGCGAGATCGTGCGCACCATCTACCAGAAGGCCGTCTCTGACCGCAGCTTCGCCTTCACGGCCGCCAAGCTCTGCGACAAGATGGCGCTCTTCATGGTGGAGGGCACCAAGTTCCGGAGCCTGCTCCTCAACATGCTGCAGGTAACCAGACACCAACAGCTGCAGTCCCACACCCCCTGCCTCTCCGCCCACCGGTTACTGCTAGAGAGAGGGCTGCAAGTTATGACCACAGTGGAACTTGCCCCAAGTTCCTTCCTCACTTGCCTGATTAATTATAGAAAATAAGAAGGCAGTTGAAGGGTGAGGGCTGAGCGGCCGGATTTGTGTGTGTTTGTGTGAGCACGCCATGGTTACAAAGGACCAATATAATTTTATAGGTGCTTTTTGTTCAACCAGCCTTTCCCTCTTTCTATTTTCATGATAAGAGGGCTGGCTGTGGGCTCTGTGCTTTGACCTCCGCATGTCTGAGCAGACATGAACTTGCTGTGGATCTCCCTCTTCCACCTCCTCAAGGCCAGCGTCTCACAGCCTGGTGGCTTTGCGGTTGGTATAGCTAGGAATGAGATGGGTTTAAGCAAGGCCTTGCAGGGATGGGCCTGGGACAGGCTGTCTGCTACTGAACTAACTGTCTTAGGCCGAGGGAAACCTTGGCAATCCATGATTGTCTTGTTGCTTATTACTTTACCACTCAAGATGCCTTCAGCTGGGATTTAACTCAGTTGGTAGAGCGCTGCGCTGCAGTCTCTGAGGTCCCGAGTTCAATTCCCAGCACCACAAAAATGGGAGAAGGGCTTGGCAATCTACTCCTGAGGCAATCCTGAAATAGTCAGCCACTGAAAACCCTAAGAGGGTCACTGTGAGTCATATACGACTCAACGGCACCTAACAACAACAACAACAAGATGCCTTCACCTCCAGAGAGCTTCACCCTAGTGATGCCCATTCCTGCCTCCACAGAGACCCACATCTAGCCATGGTCTTAGGGGCGAATGTGTGTGCTAGGTGTGGGTGTGTGCACTCGAACTGAACCCAGCACTGTCGCGTCTCACAAGTACCTCCTGGTCTTTTGTTCTGGGCAGCAATAGGTGAACTGGTGGCCCCGGAACTGGTAGCATCAGGGAGAAATGGCATGGGACATGGATGATGGTCACAAAAGGCCCGAGAACCATCCTTGGAGACTCTAGGCTAGAGAAGGCATCTCTCCTGCTACTTTGTACTGTAGAGATGAGTTGTAATACAAATTGAGTTCAGGCCAGGTGGGATAGGGTGATGGTTTGAATGTTGTGATAGTGGGATTACAGAGCTGAAGAGATCACCTGAGGGTCTCTGGTAATTAAGGTGGCCATATTACCTGGTCATCCAAGCTGTCGCGCAGAACTGGACTCTGTTCCTAATTATACCCAGACAACGGGTATAAATGAGGGCACATGGCTACCTTCATCTCAACCACCTGGTTCATGGTTTGCTGTTTCCTCCCTAAAGCAAGGAGGTGACTGCTGGGCCCAGCTGCCTGTGGCCCATGGGCCCCATGCCTGCCCATCCTCTCCTCTTCCATGTGTGTCTCACTCACTGCAACCTGAGCCTCCCTGGCCAGCCTGGGCTGCTCCTCTCCAGCTCCAGGCCCTGATCAGGTTCCCATTCCTGGATCGCCTGAGCTCCCCTGGTGATGAATTCCCGCATTACCTGAGGGATTTGCACATCGGACATGTTCCTCGCTGGCCAGAATGTCCTGGGAGAGTACAGAGGGTGACGGGCAGAGAGAGGCTCGTCTGCTGTGTACCACCAGTCATGGGGGAGACAGGGACAGGATTGGCCTTGGACTTGGCTTGGGATTTTTTTTTCAGAGAAGGGCCGGGATACAGCAAGAGACCTAGACCGTGGCTGCCAGCTCCAATAACACAGCCAGCCCCAGTGGCGGACTGGCACACAGGGGATGGAGCACCCAGGGAGAGTGGCTGGTCACAGGGGCTGCTCAGGATCAGGCATTTTTTCCATGGTAAGAGTGACCTTGGCCACAAGCACCCAGCAGAACATCATTCCTGGGAAATGCTCAGTCACAAAGGGGAAGTAATGACCCCCAATCCACCTCCCAATCAGCCATAAAGTGACTGTCTAAGGAGAGGCTCCCAGTGTCCAACAGGGGACCAGCTTGTTGGGCTGTGTTTACACGGCAGAGTCCTATCTCCATCCCCCTGCTAACAGCTTCACATGAAATGAGTGTGCTGGGACACAGGTGGTCACATCCTGGAGTGGGGAACCACTGAACTGAACATTGGCAGAGCAGGTGCTAGACCTGGTTCAGGCATCACAGTTGGAAGCTGGCCTCTCCAGGGGCCGTTGGGACATTGCTGACAGCAGTCCTTGTAGGCACCTTACAGTTTTATGCTTCTGGAGATAAGTCAGGGTCATGGGAAGGGAATGAATGACTGACCCCGCCCCTTTCTCACCCATAGATGAAGCAGTCTGGAGTCCCCTAGTCCTCCCAAACGACCACACCCACATTGTGACTCAATGATAGTCCCGTCATGAGTGATAGGGGCTTTATGGTGAGCCCCAGATACCCACCCTCCTGATTCCACCTGTGTCCAGGGCAAAGGAAAAACAGTGCTCCCATATCTGTTCCCACTCCCTGCCACGATCCTGCTACCACTAAATCACTGGCTGCACCTTGGCAGTCAGATCCCCCACAACCCTGCCTAGAATCCACTTCCCCTCCTACTCCAAGCATCTAGCCCTTTCCCAGGGTGACTCAAACTCATGCTTCAGGTGGCACTTGGGTTCCCCAGAATGTCTGTTGGGAACCCCGCTCTGCTCCTACAGCACCCTACCCTTCCCTGTGCCAGCACCTGCCACCCTGTTCCATCACGTGACCAGCTGACTGAATATCTAGGTGTGCCAGACACCAGACTCGAGGCTGAGAATAGCGCAGGCAGTCCACGGACACAGCTATGTCCTTTAGAGAGGTACAGGAGGGACTGGAACGTCCCCCGGTGACCACATGCGCACAGTGACAAATGAGTGTGTGCTGTCTGCCTGGCTCCTCTGGCCTCTGAGAGGCTGAGGCCACCTCAGTGTGCACATCTTGGCATTCTGGGGTCTGCACAGCGCCTGTTGCTGGCAGCCCTGAGTGGTCCTGAAGGAGTGGGCGTCAGAAGGGGAAGGCACTAGCAGCCTCCCTCTCTATTCTCCCACACTGTGAGCCTGGAGATAGCTATAGTCCTAGGCAAGAAGGGAACCCTGGAGACAGACACAACTCATATTCTAAGCCCCAGGTTGTGCTCCTGCCCCACAGTGGAGGAAGGAGGCCATATTCCTGGCCATGGCATTTGTGGTTCATCCTGTAGGCCACCACTCATCCCGGATTCTTGGAACTGAGGAGGGAGCTGCTCAAAAGGTGAAACCAGAGGCTTGGTCTGCTGGGCACTGGGGCCTCTGGGTTGCTGATTAGGCCCTTTTGGCTACTAGGAGAGGGTCACTGGCTGTCTTCATGGGAAGCTGCCCTGAGTCCCAGATTACCCGTGATTACACAACTCAGAGGACAGTCTGTCTACTTGAACCTCCAGAGGCCCTGCTGCTCCTCCTTGCAGCGAATGACCTAGCTGTTAACCCAAACCCAAGAGGTCCAAGAAGAAAGCAGCAGGCACAGCGCATCGACCCACTGGCCCTTCCCCCTGTTTGAGACATGCTCAATGTCAGTAACAAAGACAAAGTAGGATTCAAATTCTTAAGTTTTATCTCAGCAAGGCAAATTCTCTTTGCAAAGAGGGTGCCAGCTGCAGATCCAATCAGCAAGCAAGCACATAGGCAGGAGGTCAGTCCCATCTTTTATTTCCTAATGCAATCCCTATGACTGGGTCTCACCCAACTGGTTAGGGCTTTGACCTCACAATCTTGGCTAAATCTAATTGGCTAATAGTGGGAAGAAGAAGTGGGAGAAGTCTTAGATTTTCTAGAGGACAAAGAATTTAGAGAGAACAAAGAAATTTTATAAATCCAGGCATGTTCGGCCTGGTGAGGGGAGATAAGGAGGCTTGAGGGAGAACAAAGAGCCCCTAGGATACAAAATGTGGGGAGAGGGTAAGGTAGGATAATATTTGTACAAAAGTAATTCGTAAGAAAAGATTACTTGCATTTTCACACCACCCACCTGCCTTTGTCTTCTGCCATCCCTGGCAGGCAGCCCCCTCCTGGGAGACAGGCCCAGGTCAGCCTGCTTCCCCATCTGCTCCCCTTTCTCCCTCCAGCTTCATCCACTCGATGGATGGCTCAGGACCTCCAGGCAGCCCCTGGTTCAGTCCGGTGGCCTCTGAGATGCCCCTCACATGGTGAGTTTGGCTACCTCCTCCACATAGGTTCTGAGACCTGGCTGGAAAGGGACCAGGTGTGAGGCACACTGCAAGCCCTGCTCCTGGCAGCTGTCCCAGGATACTACCCTCCCTGGCCAGCTGTTCCTGCTGCCTAGGCCATGGAGGAGAGAGAGCAGCCTCCAATGTGGTAGACTCTGCGGCAGAAGTCCAAGTGCTGCCTGTCAAGCCAGAGTGCAGCCCCCTGGAGTAGGAAATGGGGTGTGGGACGAGGTCATCATCCTGTGATCCCTCCCAGTGACTCTTTATCACCATCTCAAGGAATCCGGAAGCACTGCCCTCCCTCATGGGCCATGATGGTACCAGAGACCATGCGGTCAGTGGGCCCCTGTCGTTGACCTCACAGCTCCAAAATGGTCTTCAAGTTTTATATTCAGACTGGTCCTTTCTTGCTTTAGATGCAGCCTTTTTCCTGGTAGTGTTCTTGTAAATAAAACTCTATTTATTAAGCAGACAGTTCTTAAGTGTCTATGCTACGCCATACTTATAGTATTCGTTAGATCAGTAGTTGCAAACATGAATGTGCCTATAGATTGTATGGGATTTTGTTAAAGTGCAGATGCTGATGCAGGAGATGTGGGACAGGGCCTCAGATTCTGCATTTGTGCCAGGTGATGCTGTCAAGACTGGGCCAGGAACCGTGCTTTTTAGTAGCAATGCGTTGGATTCCTGAGGGTCAGTTTCATAGACGGGCAAACTGAGGCACAGACTCTCATTAGTGTGATATTCCAAAGTGGGCATCCAGTCTGAGATCACTGTGTGTCAGACACTGGGTCATCTCTAGGCCACTGTCCATTAGAATCACACGGGGACACCAGGTGCTGTGGTGCCTGCCGATGATCACAGTGTCTCAGGAGGTGGAGGCAGGAGGGTGGATCACAAGTTCGAGGCCAGAGGCAGCCTTCATAACTTAGCAAGACCCTGACTCAAAACAAAAAATTAAAAATGGGCTGGGGGGTACAGGTCAGTGGTAGAACACTTGCAAAATGTGTGCAAGACCCTGGGTTCAAACCCCAAGTACTGCAAGAAAAAAAAATCACATGAAGAGCTTGGAAAATAAACTCGCCCTGGGGTCTTCCCCCGAATCAGTTCAGTTAGGTTCTCCAGGGGCAGGGAATTCACAAAGAACTCCTCAGGCAATCCTAAGATACAGCCAGGCTTGATTGAGCACCGCTGCCAGGGAGATGGCCCAGAGACTCCAGGACTGTCCCACCATTGTCACTCATGGCCTGGCTGGCTCAGCCTGCCACACCTTGAACCAGTCATCAAGTACCTCTCTGGTACCGGGCTCTTTGCTGAGTGACGCCTAAGACTCAGAGCGTGGGCTGGTGGGAGAAAGGGAGAGGGAACGTCGGCTACTGCGACAATGCCTTCCCCCGCTCCTCCGGGCTCGGTTTCCCCTTGCACAGTGAGGGGCCTGGGCTGGACCATCCAGGGGCAATTTCTCACCCTCCTCTCCGTCATCCTGAGGCTCCTCCCAGGAGATGAGAATGGCCTTTCCTCTCTGCTGGCCCCCTATCTCTCTGTCCTCTGCTCCTTCCCCATTTCCTTTCCATTTTTCTTGGCCTCAGCTATTTGTTGGGATAGGCATCCCATGGTTTAGGAAAAGGGCCTCCCTTTCACCCACACCGCTCAGCTAGGCCACCCAGTAAAGCTGGAGAAGCGATTAGCTCTGCAGCTCAGCCTCTTCACCCCACCCCTTCCCGCGGAGGCTCCCAATTTCCCCGTGTTTGCAGAGCTCCCTACTAACTAGGTTGTGTGCCTTGATTGTTTCCGGCTTCCAGGAGACGGAGCGGCCATGGCAGAAGTAACCAAAAAGCTCCCTTGATCCTCACCAGGGAATTGTGGTGCAATTATGGGGAGGAGGGAGGCTCCAGTTTCAGGGAGAAGTGAAGAATGAGCGTGCCTCTTTTTATGGGACCTGTGGAATGACAGGAATTGGAGGCCTGAGCCCCCCTTCGCCCAGCACTGCCCTGTCACGGCCCTAAGCCTTCCTCTCGGGCTCCAGGAGTGCCCCTTTGCCGAGATAGGCTTGGGGAGCACAAGTTCAAGCCCTCCTTGGCTGAAATGTGTGTGCCCGGTTTAGCCAAGAGGTGTCTGCATCTGAGCTATGCAGAGCAAAGTATTATTAGAGCAGGCATCAGTGTGTCTGTAACTGAACCCAGCTCTCCCTAGCAACCGTTGCTAACAACACACCTAACAGAAGGATGGGAGGCCTTTTTTTGAAAAAAAAAAAAAAAAAAAACTTCATCTGGACCAAGTCATAAACACAGCAGGGCTATTGTGAAAAGACAACACAAAATCAGAGTCTGGCATGTGACCAGATTTCAAAATAAATTGCTCTCTGCCAGTACCTTCTAGAAGACAGCCTCTTCAAAACTGACCTCGAGTTTGGGGATGGACTGAGTTTCTGGCCAGGTCACCATTAGGCCCCGTGTTTGGCTCTTTTGATACCTAGAAGCTCAGTGAAATGATGACTCTGGGGGTCTCTGGGAATGACTAAGTTAGCCCCAGGAGGGACGCTTGAATTCTCTGATCTGTCTGTGCTTATCGGCAAATCAAAATAGTGCCTCAAGCCCTAAAGATGCATCTTCTCCTCCCCTTCCCCTCCCCTAACTGTGTGTCTATGGTACTCCTTTGCTTTGTTTCCCCCAGGTCCACCCCCTCTCCTGGGTCAATGTTCCCAGGCCTGGCTAGAAGTACTGGCCCTTCCTGTAACTCAGTTCCTAAGAGGAAACCCTCTTTCTCTCTGGTCTCTCAAGATTTCCGCAAAATCAGGTCAATCCCCTCTTCCAGAAGTCTGGAATTCTGAGCCTCAGCTTCTGCAGAGAAAGGGGAAGGAGGGGCTGATGTGCTTCTGGAGTTATGAGCAGCAGGCTGAATTATCACTGTCCTCAGCTTCTGACACCATGGCTGGTACATAGCAGATGTTCACTAAATGCTGTGGAAAGGAGGGATGGAGTCCTGGGTCTTGGGCCCCAGTGGCTCCTGGGACAGGAGCATGTTCTTGTATGTGAATCAGGGTTGGGTGCCGGGGAAGATATCCCTCCCCAAGTCACAGATGAGGAAAGTGGCTCAGTGAGGCCACAACCCCAGAGTCTGGGGGGCTGGGTGGGCTCTTGGCTCCCATGCCACTTTCCAGATAGGGCACACAGAGTCAGAAGCTTGGGAAACTCAGGAAGCCATCCCATGAAGCCATCAATGAAAATTTCAGAATCCGTGCTGTAAAACGGTCCTGCGGGGACTGTAGCCATCCTGCCTGGCGTGTCTCCACTCTCTGTGCACATTGGGCAGTGTGACCCCCACAGCACTCATCCCAGATTCAGATCTCCTCACACCCCGGCCCTCTGCTCAGACCTCCTCCCTCACTGCTGCACACCCACCACTGAGCCCATGCACACTCCAGGCATGTAAACTAATTTTAACGTTGGCCTAGCCGGGCATACCCAGGGATAGAAGCACATTGTTCTGCGAATTCCAGAGCCTGCGCAAAAGCCCTGGGCCACGTCCGCGGGCGCTTCCCTCCACAGGCTGCTGGAACCAGGAGTGACGGAGCAGAGGAGCAGTGGGCCGGTGCACAGTGCGTGGTGCGCAGTGCAAGCCTTTTCCCATGGTGGGCTACAGAGGGTGCTTCCGGGGATCTGCCAAGGCCTCTTTGTCACCAAACACTAGCCTCTGAGCACCTCTGCAAGTCTATGACCATGCTGAAGGCCAGGCCTGTAAGGGGCATGCAGAGCTGGTATATACATTCCCTGAGGATGGGCACCAGAGCCCACAACCTCCCTTCTCACATCATGGGAGACCAATGGGTACAGGAGCTTGGACCACTGCATAGTCTGTGGCAGGCAAGGGCCCCATGGAGAAAGCTGAGGCCTGGCCTGCACCCAACTCTCAGCGTCCCTGCCAGAGCCAGAGTGGGTAGGAGCCCTGGGCCTTGTTGCCAGGCGTGTGTGGTCTGCACTTGGCTTTGGACTGAGTGAGTTTCACCTGCTTTCCCCCAGTCTTCCACTTCCTCCCTTCAACCTTTATTGAGCACCTACCGTGTGTTCCATGCTGCAGGAGGACCTGTGTAGGTGACATTTCAGTGAATTTGCAAACTCTCTGGTTCTCTTATCTCAATTTGTGGTGGGGGAACACTAGCCAGATCTCAAGTATTTTGTCCCAGGATCTGGCTGGGATGTCTCAAAGGCACTATGTAGACCAGCTCTCTCTGACTGTTCAGTTGTGTGGCCAGGGGAAGGCACAAGGTGGCTTCTGTAAGTGCTAAGTCTGAGGCTCCCTGTAGAACTATGGAATGGTTAGTAGGATAGTTGTTGTTGTTGATAGGTGCCGTTGTGTCAGTATCCGACTCATAGCGATTCTGTGTACAATAGGCAGAACGCTATTGTCAGTGCTTCACTGATGTTCATAGGGTTTTCAATGGCGAATTGATTTTTGGGAGTGGGTTGCCAGGTCCTTCTCCCAAGCCTACAGCACCTGGTATTCCCAGGCAGTCTCCCATCCAAGTACTAACCAGGCCCAACCCTGCTTAGCTTCCAAGATCTAATGGGCTCAGATGCCACAGGGCTGCGGCCACAGGCTAGTAGGATAGAGCAGGTGATTACTTGGACATTAAAACACATTTGGGGGTTTGAGTCAGAAAGTAAGCAGAGGAAAGAAAATAACCACTGACCCTCAGTCCTGGAGGGAGTCCAGCCTGCCAAGCATCCCACCCTCAGGCGGACCTTGGGCAGTGTACAGCCAACCTCTCCCAGACCCCCTAGAGGCTGGTGACTTTTCCTGCAAAGCCAAGAGCCCAGCCTGCTGCCCCTGGGCTCTGTCGCTTTCTTCAACATCACAGAGAGCCACGCTCCTGGCAGAGACCAAGCAGCCTCTTTTACAGAGCACTGACTTTGGCGGGTCTCACAGGTAACTTCTCACAGGCCACAAAGACCCTAGATACACAGGGAACCGGGACCCTTAGACGAGCAGGAGCGTTTGCTATGAAAAGTGGCTGCCGTTCCATGTTGTTTGGAGTGGGGGGTGAAGAGAGAGACCGTAAGACCTCAGCAGGCTCCCGAATCCAGTCAGCCCAGCCACTTGTAACAAACAGGCAGTTGCTCCCTTGAATCTCATTGCTCTGGACAGGACTTCTTGCCGTGAGACTGCAAAGTCCAGGCCCTGGGAGCCCAGCCTGGTGGCATTGATGCCTGCTGCGGCCACGCACAGCTGGAGGTTCAAACCCATCTCTGTCCTGGCAAACACCACTGTATGGTAGCAGAGCCCACGTGCTGTGGCTGCTGTGTCGGTGCGGTGCCTGCCCTGGGTGGGGGGCACTGAGAGAAGAACAGGAGCTTGGAGGCTGTCACTCAACCTCACATCACAGAGCCCCAAAGGTCACCCTTTGCCTCAGTCTTGGAGCAACATCTCACCCTCCTGTGCAGATTGTTTGGGGCAATGAAAGTAGGCAACAGCTGGTCTTAGCAGAGGCCTGGAAGTTGATGGAAGCACCTTCTTCCTCATGTGTTCCACCTCCTCCAGGAAGCCTTCCGTAGTCCCTCCTTCCTCTGACCCTTTAACACAGACTGTGTATAAGCTTTTCTTATCTGGGGTTTGTGTCCCCAGGTATCTTGAGGGCAAAGAATGTATCTGTGAAATTCCTATGGCCCACCACTGAATTGGCACACAGTAGTATTCAGCAAGCATCAGTTGGCTGGTTCCAGGAGCTTCAGTTTGGTCGGACGGAGGAGCATGAGGTGGGCAGGGGAGTTCATTGTGCAGGTCCCAGTGTTGCAGAAGGGGAAGACGAGGTGCTCTGCCCCCTCCTGTCTCAGGGCCAGCAGAGCTTTCCTCGGGTCAGGGATTATTTCACCATCACCCATGTCCCTGGCCAGGCCGTGTCCTCTTCCCTGCGCACTCTCACCCCCACCCCGGCTCCGTTTTCCCTGCTAAATCCCCTAAGAGAACTTGGCCGGGTGCTTCCCTGTCTGAGGCCGCCACACCAAAGCAGGCCCTGCAGATAAGTGGGTTACCGGAGAAGGCCAGCTCGGGTGTCGAGGGCCCCGGAGGGTCACCCCTGGCTGGCTGGCAGTTCACCCCCAGCACCTACTCCTCCTCCCCGCTGGCTGTGGAGCCAGCCAGGCAGGAGACAGCAGAGCCTCCCCGCAGCTCCTGGGCAGCGCCAGCAGCCCAGCCCCGCCTCCCGCAGGGAATCTGAGCTATGCGAGGCGGCTCCAGATCAGTGTATCTCGGCCCTGCCCGGGCACTGCCAGCCCAGACAGGGCGCCTCTACCTGCCGGGCTGCCGCTGGAAAGCTGGCACTGCCCAGCGGGTGGAAAAAAATCTCCCTGCAGGTTATATAACTGCTCCCCACCCTGGTCCTGGCACCCCGCTGAGGCTCCTGGCCACCACCACTGATAGCCCCATGGACCGGGGAGGGGAAGGGGCCACAGAGAGGCCTTTCAAAAAGAATAAGCAGTGCTGAGTTACTGCCCAGGCTGTCCTGGGGGCCCAGGCTGTTCTGGGGACCCAGCCTTGAGGCTCCAGGCAGACTGAACGCCTGTGTGCAGGGCTGGGAGGCCCAGCAAGCAGTGCGTGAGGATTTTATCAGGGGGTTCAGGAGGCCAGGCCCAGCCAGAGGACGAGCTTCCGAGGAGAGGGAAGGAAGGACAGCTTTGCTGCTGCCTTTCTTTTCTGGCATTTTTACAAATCATGGTCACGTTCAACGGAAGGTTGACCTTTATGGCCATTTTTAAGGCACATCTCAGCAGCTCCAAGGACACCCACAATACTAGGCAACCATCACTATCCCCACCCCACCCCAGAGGCCCCACATCATCCCCAACCCAAGTCCCATTCCTACCAAACAGTAACTCCCCTTTCCTCCCACAGCCCCCCACTCCACCTTCTGTCTCCATGGATTCGCCCATTTTGTGTACATCATACAAGTGGAACTATGCCATATTTTTCTCTTTTTTATCTGCCTTATTTCACTTAACATAATGATTGAAAGGCTCATTCATGTGAATGTGTCAGAATTCCCTTTCTCATGGCTGAATAGTATTCTGTTTTATGTACAAACCACATTTTGTTCATCTATCCATCCATTAATGGACATCTGGGATGTTTCCACCTTTTGGCTTTTGCCAACAATGCTGCTATGAGCACCGCTATGCAGGTCTCTAAATCCTTGCTTTCAATTCTTTGCGGTTTATACCTAGAAGTGGAATTGCTCTATCACATAGAATTTTATGTTTAACTTTTTGAGGGACTGCCAGTTTTTGTAATGGAGGAGATAAAATGAAGCAAGACCGAAAGAAATGACACAAGTGAGGGAGAGCAAGGACACTGTCTTTCCTGGAATCAAGGTGAGAGTTGGAGGAAGTCTGTAAGATGGCCCAGCTAGGGGCTGGAGAGGCAAAAGAGTTTGGACTTTATGAAATAGGGCCCAGGGAGCCATTGTGGGCTCTTGAGCTGTAGAGTTCCAAGTTTCATTAAAAATCATAGAACAACTGGGCAACCGTGGCACACACCTATAATCCCAGCAACTTGGGAGGCAGAGGTAGGAGGATGGCAAGTTTGAGGTCAGAGGCAACCTGCGTAACTTAGTGAGACCCTGTCTCAAAAGTAAAAAGTAAAAAATAGGCGGGGGGTGCAGCTCAGTGGTAGGACACTTACAAAGCGTGCTTGAGGCCTTGGGTTCAACCCACTAGTACTGAAAAAATATCACTGTACAGTGTAGACTCAAAGGCAGGCTCTCTAGATTGTCCAGTCCAACCCACTCACATTATAGACGAGACTCCTGGCCCAAGAGGCTGATGGAGGCCATGTTTTACGGAGATGTGCGATGAGTTTTGAGTGGCCACAGTTACTTCCTGTGTGAAGGCAGCGTGCGCAGACTCAGCCCACCTGGCCCGGTCTCAGCTGTGTGGTGGGCTTCATGTCCCACGCTCCTCTCCCCTGCCTGCACCCTGGCCCCCGGCACGTGGAGCAGCAGCATTTCCCTCCCACAAGCCAGTGGCTGGAAGCTGGGGTTGCCCTCCAGGGGCCAGTAGGGCAGTGTTGGACACAGTGCTCTGTTCCTCATTCCTCAGCAAGAGGCACAGAGGGCTCTGAGGGCTTCTAGAAGGATGAGTCATCTCTGACCCTCCAAAGCCCTGTGTGAACAGGCTTCCCCAGCCAGCGCACACGCCCTGTATTCCACAGCGGGCTCCCAGAACACGGCCAGCCGGCCACCTATGGGAGAATGACCAGGGACTCTGCCCCTTGTGCTCCAGCCCCAGCCCTGCGGCTGGGCACCGCTCTCCCCCAACCCTGCCGCCCATGCAGCATGCGTGGCCATGTTCTGGAAGCCCAGCACAAGGTAGAGGCATTTATCCGGAAGTGAGTAAGTAGGTGAGGGTGAGGAGGAGCAGGGGGGAGGGGAGCCAGAAGAAGGGACCACAGGACACCTATTTCCACAGCCAGCAAGAATGCCACACCCTGGTCTTGAACTCACTGCTCCGAAAGAGTACTTGTGCACAAAGGTTGCAGGGTAGCCAGGTTCTGCCTCCCTAGGTACCGGAAGGTTCCAAAACGTGACAGGCCCCTTTGCACAGACAGAAGCCTTCCCAGCTCCCATGCATGTGGCCCCTGGAGCAGGGCAGGTGCTTGAGTGCAGACTGCAGTGTGTGTTGTGCCCCGGTGGCTCCAGCACAGAGCCCCAGGTGAGCAATCCAAACCCGCCTCATGTTCCTTCTTACCTGGCCTTACCTGCCAGGTGGCCCCTCTGTCCAGGAGAGTTGGTAGGGCCACCAGGAAGCAGTGCCTTAGGCACGGGGAATCTACATGTGTTGACCTAACCTGGATCTGCCCTGGGAACCCAAGGTCAGGGTCATGGTTCCCTGCACCCCCACCGGGTCTCGTGCCTAGGGCTCAGGTTGAAAGTCTTCCAGCAGAACCAGGGCCCGGAGTTCTGAGTCTTTGGGGTGAACCAGGCCCAGTGCCTCCCTGGCCCCATCTCCATCCAAGCTGTAGCCAGCAGTGCCAGGCAGAAGGTGGGCTGCCCCTCTGGGGGAACAGGGAGCTACCTTCACGTTGTCACCTTTTTGTGGTCCCACCCAATCCCCAGAACAGATCCCAGTTCACCAAGGGAGAGAAGGAGCAGGCCACTGTGAAACCTGACGACAGACGTGCTTAAGAAAGAGCTGTCCCTTCCTGGGATGGCCAGTTTCTCTTCCTAGGGAACCTCCTTGTCCCCAAATCATCCCACCCTCAACAGGGCCCTGCTCTCTTCCAGAGGGGTCAATGTGCATGCCTGGATCACTGACACCAGACCTCTGAAGGCAGAGGGTCTGAGGGCCACTGCACCACCATGCCAGGGCCCTACTGCGTCCGCTGAGCGTGGGCTTAGCTTAGGTAGCATTTGGAGATCGCCAAATTCCAGCCAGTAATGGGAGTGAGTGTTTCCTTCAGCAGTTGCAGGTGACCTGAAGCCCCACATACTGGATTCACACCTACTGTGGACCCCAGTGGGGCTGGGATTTAGCTCAGTTGGTAGAGTGCTGAGCTGCAGTCTCTGAGGTCCCGAGTTCAATTCCCAGCACCGCAAAAATGGGAGAAGGACCTGGCAATCCACTCCCAAGGCAATCCTGAACAGTCAGCCATTGAAAACCCTATGAGGGTCGCTATGAGTCAGATACTGACTTGGCAGCACCTAACAACAACAACATGGACCCCAGTAGTTAGCATTCGCCACATTACTCTGGATATTTAAAAAAAAAAAAATCTGATCATAAGAATATCTCTAAAGTGGGGTTAGAAGCAGAGTGACCTGGAAGTCAGGCTGCCAGGCCACACCCACTTCCCTCTACCTTGCCCTATGAGAAGTCCCTGGAGCAGTCAGCCACCTACCTCTGGCCCTGATCTGGCCTCCATCAGTGGGGCAACTTTGGGCAGAGCCCACATCCCTGGCCAGGACAAGGTCACGCTTACCTTGCCCTCCTCTGGAGACAGCCCTTCTTCCCCACCAGGTACTTATCTCCTGAGCTCCCTCCAGGGGTCCTGGGGGAAACAGGAGGCTGAAGCCAGCCCCTTGCCTAGCTCCACCCCCGGAATGTCAGTGCCCTCCCCCACACACCCCGTGAAGAAAGCAAAGGCCTGGATGAGGTGCTGGGCTCACGGGTTCCCCACTCAGTCCCAGGCCCTCTGCAGAGTCCTCCCCTCTCCCCACCCCCAGGAGCCTGGAGTGTGTGAAGGTGACTTGGAGGTCAGGGCTGGGGACAAACTCTGGGGATGGGAAGAGAAGGTGGAGGTTCCTCACTGTGTACCTGGCAAAGGTTTACTGAAAGCGAGGGTAAATCTTCAGTGTCGGAGAAAGCACCCTGGGCCACAGGAGCCTGGAGTTCTGGCCCAGCCCCGCCTTTCTACAGCAGGGCGGCCTCAGCCAGACCTTCCACCCTTCTGGCGGTGTCTTCACCCATAAAATAAGGGAGTTAGAAGAAGCAGTTTCCAAGGTCTCTTCCAGCTCTTTGTTATTCCAAAGCAGACACACCAGGCCAACAGAAGGTGCCATTAAAAGGCCATCACTGACTGATGAGAGGGTGGGCAGGGGATTGGCCTGCAGAGAGCAGACCCTATCCCAACTCTCCCTTCCCTGGCTGCTCCCCCCACCTCCTCAGCCCCGCCCACAGCCAGGGGCTGCTTGACTTTTCTGTCCTCTGGAAGACACCCTGTGAGGTGGGCGAGTAGCCTGCAGGGGGCACCAGTGTGCAAAGCCGGCCTTGCCTTCCTGCTGCCACTCCCAAGGCTTTGGTTGTCCCACAGGGAGGGTTTAAGCCTTGTGATGGTGACTGCCACCTGTGTGCAATTTCCAGCCCCTCTGGGGCCTCAGGCCTGAGTCTAGAAACCTCAAGCTAGGGGGTGGATTGGAATCCCCAGCTAGAGTCCCATGGGGACCTCCAGGGCAGGCCAGTGTAGTGCATGGTCCCGTTATACAGGAAGCAACCTAGGCTCCTGATGGTCACCGGAGGGCCAAAGAGGTCTCAGGCAACCTAGAAGGGAGGGAGGGTCCCTGCTGCCCAGACTTCCCCTAGGACTGAAGGAAGATTAGTAGGCGCTCAGCCCCTGGAGGCTGCATATTTTTAACACACTGGTGTGTCTAGCGCTCCTTATTTTCCTTCTCAGACAGCAGGAGGAGGTGCGAGGAGAGGCCAGCTGTCAGCAGGCCTCCCCCACAGCACTGGGCTGCCGCGGAGGTCAAGAGCAGGCCGTGGGGCAGTGGGACAGTCTCAGGAAGGGGCCGGGGGCGGGGCCACGTTCCCCTGGAGATATGGCTCCCCACTCTCCTTGTGTCATCCTGGGAGCCCCGGTCAGCACTGCCTGTCTCCACGAATGCCTGGACCCCAGAACTGGTGAGCCTTGGGTCACCAGCAGTGGGCAGCTTTGGGATCTCTGTGTATAAATGCCACCCCCTTGGTGCCAGAACCCCTGTTTGGTTGCCCTGTGATTTTCGGAACCTTCCGGTAGGATTCTTCCTGGGGTTTTTTAGCAGTTTCCTTGTTAGATGTTCCTAAAATGGAAGGCAAACAGACTGTGGGCCCCAGAATTCTAGAAAAAGCCTCTGCAAGTGCCATGGGAGCCAGAGTCAGAAGGGCAACTCTCAGCTTTTCTACGAAGGAACTCACACAGCCCAGTAGAAAAATGGGCGCAATTCCTTGGTAGTTGCTTACTGATTTTACCTATTTATTGAGAAACGTTCATTGCTCAAAGGACACATCATTCATCAGTCAGGGAGCAGGAGCCCCAAGTCTGTGAATACAGAGGAGGAGGTAGGCAGGTGGGTGGTCCGGAGCTGACCCCAGAACAAGCATTTACTCCTCTGACAAGTGCACTGGGGGAAGGCAGGGATACTCCCTTTGGGTAAAAAAGGATCCTGGTAAGGGATTGGGATGTAGCTCAGTGGTAGAACACTTTCCTAGCATGTGCAAGGCCCTGGGTTAGATCACTAGCACCAAAAAGAAAAAAAAGAAAAAAGAAAAGAAAGAAAGGAAGGAAGGAAAGAAGGAAAGAAAGAAAAGAAAAGAAGAAGGAAAAAAAAACAGCCAGGCATGGTGGTACCTACTTGTAATCCCAGCCTTGGAAAATAGAGCCAAGAGGATCATAAATTTAAGTCCAGTGTCGTGTATGTCTGGGATTCCTGTCAGGAGGTGCCAGCAAGAAACACTACTTACTCTTCCCGTGCAGTATGGCAGGCACTCTGTGGGCACTTATTAGATACCAGCTGTGTGCAGACACTGTGGACTCTTAGTATCCATTAGACTTGTGAGGGGCCTGTTACTGGTCCCATTTTACAGATGGAAAAGGGAGTTTGGGAAATACATATAGTAACGTCCCACAGCTGCCCAGACACAGAGCAGAACTGGAGCCAGATCCCTGGGGGTCTGTGCCCCGCCTTCCAGAATGCACTGTCACCTGAGTGCCCTTGTGGGTCAGAAACACATCTGTGGGTGGGTGGGGCCTGGCGAGGCCAGGTACAAGCAGACAACAGGTGGCTGGGAAACGAGATAAGAGGCCAGGGTTTAGAGGACAGCGTTGTTTAGAGCCTTCTCCCCGCAGACTAAACAGTGGCCATGGGCTCCCTCTTCTGTCAGCTTGTGACTAGAAGAATTTGAAGGCAGCATCCAGGCCAGCGCGCAGTGGGGGGCTGGGGGGCTGCTCCTTCCCTTCGGTCTTGCTGGGAGATGGGGCGTAGGGATCCCTCTCCACCAATCGTGCAGACAGGCTGCAAGATGGCTTCCTGTCCTCTAGACTGGACTGGGCTTCCCCTGGCTGCTTCCTTCCCACTGCTAATTTCTAGCCCACCACCCTCATGATTCCTGAAGGCAAGAAAAAGAAATCAGTTTGGTTTATTTGGCTTCCACTTGGTGGCCCTGGGGCTGGAGGCTGCAGCTCTGGATGAGAATAGACACTGGCTATAGGGCCACTTGTTGTTGTTGTTGTTGTTAGGTGCCGTCGAGTCGGTATCTGACTCATAGCGACCCTCAGGGTTTTCAATGGCTGTTTCAGGATTGCCTTGGGAGTGGATTGCCAGGCCCTTCTCCCATTTTTGTGGTGCTGGGAATTGAACTCAGGACCTCAGAGACTGTAGTGCAGTGCTCTACCTACTGAGCTAAATCCCAGCCCATAGGGCCACTAGGGGTTGGGATTTACCTCAGTTGGTAGAGCGCCACTCTGCAGTCCCTAAGGTCCCGAGTTCTATTCCCAACACCACAAAAACAGGAGAAGGACGTGGCAACCCACTCCGGAGGCAATCCCGAAACGATCAGACATTGAAAGCCCTGTAAGGGTCACTATGAGTTGGACACAACTTGACGGCACCTACCTAACAACAACAACAACATAGGTCCTCTGGTGCCTGGGGTCTCTGGGCACCTGGGAACCCCTCTGTACACAGCCCCAGGGTCAGTGGAGGTTGAGTTGCCTGCACCAGAAGTCCTAAGAAAGTAGAGCTTGTCTCCATGAAGCTGCGCCATCCGTCACCTGTCTAGGTCAGCGAAAGGCTGGTGGCACCTATAACCAGTCCCTTCCTTACTGTGCCCCAAGCCCAGGACGCCAAGCCTGCTCTGTAACAAGAGACTGAGAGACAGACAGACAGAGACAAAGAGGGAGACAGAGAACAAGAGCCACGTGCTCTCGATGATTAAGCAAGGGCCCAGGGTGTTGGCCCAGGCAGCCCGGGTTGCTCAGTCCCCGAGGAACCCTCCTAAGGTTTCCCCAGCACTCAGCCCAGAGTGTCACCCAGACAAAGAGCCGCCTTGTCCAAAGCTTTCTCCACTGCTGTGGCCATGCCTTTTATTTTTAAACTCCCCCATGCAATGTGATTTGTCGTGACCCCATACATCCCAGTGGCCCCCGGCGGCTGCGATGCAGAATGGGGTTAAGTAGCCCAGGGCTCAGGGCTGGAAAGGTCGGAGGGGGGCCGCGGGAGGGCGAGGGACACTTAATACATCGCGTTCCACACGCACCTCTGCAGCCTCCGTTGGTTCCTGCGTATCCTCTCCCTGTGAACTTGGCCGGCCACCACACAGACACCTTGGCTCCTCGGCCTGATAAAGGGGAAGCTTGCGTGCCGGGCACTTGGATATACATAGATGGTCAGCTGGGCCACTGCTTCTGGCCCCCAGCTTCCTCTCCCACCAGCCCAAACGCAAGAGGCAGTTGGGAGCTGGTTGAAAGGACAGCCCCGTGGAGGCCGGGGGAAGATGGCCAAAGGCCAGTTCAGCTGAGCAAGCATCTATTGAGCACCCTCTGTGTACCTAGCAGGACAAAGTGCTGGGTGGCGCCTGAGGAGGGAGGGGAGCGCCAAGGGGTTCAGAAGCCCCATCCGTCCCTTCCCCTTTCCTGGCCCCTCTGTCATTCCACCCCTTCCTGGCTGGCACAGCTCTTTCGCTCCTTGGATCTCAGAAAGCCAAGCAGCCTAAAACTGTGCACTGGGGGAGTCATTCGAGACGAAGACCCCCCACCCCCACCCCTGCCTCCATAACTTCTGCCTCCGTCCTGTCGTCAAGCTCCCCCCGTGAACCCGAAGGGCTCGCTTGCACAAGTTTGTTCCCTGGACTTTGTGTCTCCCCATCTGCTCTACCCTCCTAGCGCCTGCTGGCTCCGGCCCCAGCGCCAGCCCCTGTCTGTCCCTGCAAACACAAGTCAGCTGTGTGCGCAGACAAAGCCTGTGTCACAGCGGGGGCTGGGCCCTCAGAAGGGACATTTCCAGGGAACTCTGGGGGTGGTGGCTGGGAGGGCAGAGGCGACTGTCTGATTAGCAGGGACTCGGCGTCACAGTCTAGGGCAGAGAGGGTGCGGGGGCCTTGGCCAGGCCCCAGGGGCCAGTGGTTGTGGGTGGTGACCAGGGGAGGCAGCCAGGCTGGAAGAAATCTGCTGTTTGAGAAGTGTAGGAAACCGGCTGGAGAGGGGAGATAACAGCGCTTTCTCTGTGTGTCTGTATGCGTCTGTGTCTGCCGGCGAGGGCGGCTGGAGCCAGGCGGTCTGAGGCCCTATCTAGTGAGATTTTTGTTCTGGGTTGTGAAAGTGACCCATGGAGCCAGCAGCAGGGTTCAGGGCCTGAGAGAGAAGGCACGTGGCCCTGGCCTCTCCTCCCCGCTGCCTTGTGTGGGTCCCCCCTTCCTCCACGAGGGGAAGGGGGGCCGAGTTCTGAATGCGGTGGAAATGGCACAAAGGCCTGAGTTTCGGGCTCGATTGTGCCACTGATTTGACAGATGAACTTGGATGCTTCCCCTAAGATTTCTGGCTGTCTCAGTTCTCCTTGGCTGTAAAATGGGGATTATTTATATCTCCCCTGCATAGCCCACAGGGTGGCTGGAAAGTTCTTATGAAATAAGGACGTGGAAATCGTTTGTAAACTGTAGAGCGCCACATAAATACAAAGAATCGTGTTGATTTAAATTGCTGTGTCTCCACCAGGGCTGCGGAGTAAAGACCTGGGTTAGAGCACCTTGGGGCACAGGGATGGGGGGGCAGGACGAAGACCTGGGGTGGAGGAGGCTCCTGGGCACAGCCCCTTGAGCCCCGTGGTAGCCCCAGGGCAGGAAGGGAGTCTCTCCCTCAGTGCGGTGTTTGGTGTCCATGTTATTGACTCAGGGTGAAGGTGCCCTGGGTTGGGTACGGACTTCTCCAGAGAGACAAGGGAAGCTCTATGAAGCCCCTCACCCTTCGGGACCAGGGCCCTGCCTAGCCTGCGACCTCAACTGGTTGCAGAGGGATGGGGGAGCACTGTGCCTTCCTCTCCTAAGCTTCTTTTGCCCTAGGAACCAGGTCACCCTGTCTGCCACCCCCTCCCCACCCTGACCTGGAAATCAGCCATCTGATGTGGAAACTTAGGACGGAGCTGGCAGAGGTAACAGGACTGTGCAGCTGAGAGCAGCCGAGCTATTTAAAGCATGCTGTGCCCGGGGGCCATGCATGCCACCCATCCTGGGGCCTCTCAGCAGTCAGCGTGCCCTTCCTCAGCCCAGATCTTGTGCTTTGGGGCACACGCAGGCCCACAGGTCAGATGCCTGGCTCTGCAAAACTGCAGCAGACAGGTCATAGGGCTGGCACGAGAGGGTGGCTCAGCCTGGCCTCTGGCTTAGGTCCTCTTCTCTGAGCCTCCAGGCTGAGCTGGTGGGGCCACATCGGTACCTTGGCTTCTTGGGTCTTATCCATGGGGCTGGCACTTAGAGGAGGATTGGACTGCACCTGTAGCCCCTCTTCCCACTGGTCACCACACCCCTAGGCTTAAAAGGCCAGAGCCAGCAGGCAGGAGTAGGAAGCTGGAGCTTTGCTCGGCCAGCCCTTCCTCCGCCCAAGCCTGCCTTCCCAGCATGCTCCACGCAGCTTACATGTATTTTTCTCCTTCGTCCCGGTGAACCACTACCTATCCTGGGGCCTAACCTGGTCGTGCATGATGCTGTGTGCCATCCCTGCTCTGCTCTCTGGGAGAGGCTCACGGGAGTGTCCAGGCGGCAGGCCTGCTAGACACGGGTACCACACAGGCCACTGCATAATGGGGGCAGCCAAGTGTGCCTTAGCAGAGAGCTTCCCAGGCTGGTGCATGGAGCAGAGGCGCTCTACAACCAACGTGGCTTAAATGTGCAGTGCATGAACAGCTGTCCACTGCTGTTTCTGAGAAAGGCTATCCCTCACTCTGAGATTGCGTCTTTCCCACTGTCTTAGCATTAAATTATCCTTCCTTTTATAAAATGATGCATGGACGCTTTTTGAAAAAAACATTCTTGCCAGGCGTGGTGGCGCACGCCTGTAATCCCAGCAGCTAGGGAGGCAGAAGCAGGAGGATCGCAAGTTCGAGACCAGAGGCAGTCTGTGTAACATAGCGAGACCCTGTCTCAAAAAGTAAAAAAAAAAATAGGCAGGGGGTGCAGCTCAGTGGTCCAGCACTTGCAAAGCATGCAAGCACGAGGCCCTGGGTTCAACCCCTAAACCCCTAGTACTGCAAAAAAAAAAAAAAAAAAAAAAAAAAACATTCTTTGCAAAGTAGAATGTTAGCAATCCTCAATTTTTACCAGTGCAGGAAATCCTGGAGCCCAGGACTTAGGTTCCCAGAACAGCACAGCCCCAGCCCTCAGCTCTCCTGGGCACTGAGAAGCCCAAGGATGAAGAGAACAACAAGGGTCTGGGTGCAGCCTGGGCAGCTGGGGCCCAGGCTCCCAAACCTAGGACTGTGTGCCCTGGCCTGGCAGTAACCTCAGCTTCGCTATGGGATTTCCATCCTACCCACCGTGCTGTCCCCTCACCTAGAGAGGCTTCCCTCCACGTGGCTGGGAATTCAGTGTTCCTGTTGCCTGCTGTAGGCTGCCACCATCCCTGCAGGCCTAGGGGAGCCCAGAGACGCTGCACAGGCTGCCTTGGGTGGAGCACAGTGTGTTGGCCTCTGCCCACCAAGCCCAGGACACTAAGCTTTGGGAGCCTGGTCAGCACTCCCTCTCACCGGCATTACCTACGTGCGTCCCCGTGGACTTCATTGCCCACACAGGCCGGCCGGCCGCCCCCACCCCCTCCACCCAGTCAGTCTCACATGGCTCCGTGGGCATGCTGGTGGGAGGCCTTTACCATGCAGAGATCTGCTCGCTTATCAGCCGAGCACCGCTCCATGCCTGGCAGCGTGCTGGTGGAATAATGGGAAAGACTCTCGCTCTTGAGGGCCGCACAACCCCAGGGGGGACACCAACAGACAAAACAGCCCACTGAATGCTGTCACCGGGGCACGAGTGGATCTGGAGAGGAAAGACCTCCCTTGGGGATGGCTCTCAGAGGAAGGGGTATGAGACCCAAGCCTCAGTGGCCAGCTAGGTTACCAAGTGGTGAGGGGCGCACAAGAGCGTGCCCCTGGCTAACAGGCAAACCAAGAAGCAGGAAAGAACCATGGGCAGAAGAGCAGGTGATTGGTCCCGAGCAAAGCGTGAGCTGTGGGTGGAGGTGGACGGGGGGCTGGGCGACTAGAGCCAGGTTGGGACGGGCAGTGTTTGCCCTACCAAGGAGAGGGAACCAGAATCTTTGGTCTCTGGGGCGCCATCCAGGATTTATAAGGAGGAAAGTATTGTCTCTCGACTGGCATTTTCTATTCTCCACCTGCAGTGGGGTGGGGAAGGCTGGATAGGGACGCTGTGGGGGGCAAAGCATCCTCTGAGGGCATCCTGAGGGGAGATTCCTGCAGTAACCAGGCCAGGCATGAGGCGCCTCCTTTCCGCAGTGGCAGCAAACTCGAGGGTCGGGGCTCCATCTGAGAGACGTCTGACACCTAATGACTGGTTGAATGTCAGAAGCAAGAAGTTTCCAGCTTAGGTGCCTGTGGGACCCCTTCCTGGAATATGTGGCAGCCTCGTGAGCAGCAGGACACTTGGGCAGAATGAACATGTGTGGGTGCGCATGTGGGTGCGCACGTGAATAAATTCACATTGGAGGAAGTGGATGGGGGCCATGTACAATGACATTGTGGCTGTCCTTAGGTGCCATCGAGTAGATATCTGACTCATAGTGACCCTGCATACAACAAGCAAAACAGTATTGTTACTGGTTCTCAGCTATTCATGGGGTTTTCAATAGCTGATTGCTTTTTGGGAGTGGGTTGCCAGGCCCTTCTCCCAAGCCTACAGCACCTGGTGTTCCCAGGTGGTCTCCCATCCAAGTACTGACCAGGCCCGACCCTGCTTAGCTTCTGAGAGCTGAGGGGATCAGATGCCACAGGGCTATGGCTGCAGGCAGTACAATGAAATACATGTGTTGAAATGTAATGAAACCCATTAAGTTGCACACTACCTTAAAAGTTACTAATAAAAAATGAGTCAAACAGTAAAAAACAATAATAATAGTAAACTCACATGTGAGCTTAAAGACACAGCTGTCGTCCCCACCATCAGGAATGGCCACCTCTGACACCTTCCCCCATCGTTCCTGACAGAGATTCATCTCGTGGCTGCCATGTGTAAGCCCAGGGCTTTTCACTCTGGGAAATTCTGCCTACATTCCTTCCTTCTGGAAAAAACAGATGTAGCGTGTATGTCTCTTTTCTTTTCATTCCTTCTTCCTTCCTTTCCTCCTCCCTTTCTTCTTTCCTCCCTCTCATGAAAACAAAGCTCTCAGAAAGGCAGAAGGAGCCACAAAGACAATTGATGTTTGGCTCTTCTAGGCTCGAAACCTAAACCCAGCCATGGTTACACTAAATGACTACAAAGCTGTAAAAATAGTTTGCAGAACTGAAACTTGACTCAAGAGCCCTTTCAGATGTAGTCTAGATGGGCCTCATGCGTCACAAAGCCCCTCCACTGCTACCCACAGTCTTAGAGCATCTCACTTTTCAGCCTAGGGGAGCACTTAGCCTTGCACTCGTCAGCCACCTCCCACCATCCCTGCAGAAATCCCACCTGAAGACTACTCTCCTTTCCCTTGGAAATGGGCTGAGGAGCCAGCCCAAGTGCAATGCTCTCAAGGACAGCAAAAGGTTTTGAAAGTGAGGCTCTCCAGAGGGAAGAGGTTTCAGGAAATTCCTCTCTCTCTCTCTCCTCTCCTCTCCCCTCCTCTCCTCTCTCTCTTCTCTTCTTCATACTAGGGGGCTAAACCCAGGGCTTAAAGCACATTTTTGCAAGCTCTGTACCACTGGGGGCTGGGATTTAGCTCAGTTGGTAGAGCGCCGCTCTGCAGTCTCTGAGATCCCAGGTTCGATTCCCAGCACCACAAAAATGGGGAAAGGACGTGGCAATCCACTCCCGAGGTAATCCCGAAACAATCTGCCATTGAAAACCACATGAGAGTTGATATGAGTCAGACAGCACCCAACAACAACAACAATTCTACCACTGGGCTGCATCCCCAGCCCCTTTTCTTTTATTTTGAGACAGGGTCTCGCTAAATTATCCTGGCTACCTCTCACCTTGAACTTGCGATCCTTCTGCCTCTGCCTCCCAAATCACTGAGATTACAGGTGTTCGGGGATTTTTATGAGCCTCCCTGGGAATAGAGACCAGGCTGTACCTTGGCTTTGCCTTAAACTAGCTCTGACCTTGGGGTCAACACCATCAACAGCTCCACTGACCAAATTTCTACTATGTGCCTTGGCTGCACTTGGGGAGCTTTGGAATTGCCAACTGAGTCACCACCCAGGGACCTCTGTTCTGTCCAGAGCTTTCCAGGTGACTCTAGCATGCATCCAGAGCTGAGAACCCCTATCCCCACATTCTGCTTAGGACTTTTACACAGGTCAGTCCTCACAGTAACCCCCCCATCCCCAAGCTTTGTGAAAGAGGACACTGCGGCTGGAGAGCTGGAACAACCTGTCTGAGATCCTGGAGGTCCTTCCACGCTTCCAGAGCCCATCCCTCCTCCTATGCAGTGTGGGGTGTGCCTGGGCAGATGCCCCACCATGAGAGCAAGCAAGTAAGCAGACACAGGGCAGGGAACTTACTCCCCAGCCTGGGGACTAGAGGCCCACATCCCTCTGCTTGAACCTAAACTCACTCAACTGGCCTTGTACTCTCTGAGCCCACCAGGGAACAGTGCAAAAAGAGGGCCGGCACTCAAAAACTCCTTTCTGTTCAAATCCCAGCCCCAACACTTACAAGCTGTGTGACTATGGCCTAGTGTCATATTCTATGTTACAACCTGCATGCCAGGGTGCTGATGGAGTTGACCAGAGGATTGAATGAGAGGGTGTAAGTGAGGATTTAAAGCAGTGCACATAGTAAGTGCTCAATAAATCCTGGGCACACTAAGAATTGCTGCTGTCATTATGCAATTGTTCAGTGCTGAACAGATGCCAGATGGGGCAGGGCTTGAGTCAGTGAGAGGTCACAGTCTTAGCTGGTGTTGGCCCCTGGTGCTACCCGCTCTCCACTAGAAAACCAGAGCTCTTGGGGCCCTGAGTCCACAGCTAGAACTCTGGAGGGACAGGAAAGAACTGGACTCAGCTGCCTTCCCTCCTTGGCTGTACCTTAGCCCAGCCCTGTGGCCTTCAGCTCCTACCATGGTCATTGCCACCCCTTCCCCCATCAGCCTGACTCTAGAAGAGCCTTGTGCTTATGGCAGGGGTGGACTGGATGACCTCTGGGTCCCTTAGCCCTCACTCGGCAGTAAATCTCCCATCCCTCATCCTGTCACTCAGCCTGTGCCCTGCTGGGGACCACAGCCTGTCCATATGGTTCAGCCAGCAGCCTGGGAGGGGGCCCAAGGGCTAGGACTTTGTTTGGAGCCTCCAGACCATTGAGGCAGGGGCGGGGCTGGGGTCAGGACAACAGCAGTGCCTTTCACTGGCTCTCTGGGAGCAGCTGTGAGGAACACAGGCCAGGAGACAGATGACGGAGGTCCACTCTGTCCTTACTATTTACGAGGCGTGGCGGGAGGGGCTGGCGGAGAATGACTGTGGCCACATTGGTTCCCATGTGAAGTATCAAAAGAAGAAAGAAGGAAAGGAAAGGGAGAGGAGAAGGAAGGGGGAGAGAGGGATGAAGGAGAGAAGGAGCAAAGAGAGAAGACTCGTGTTTCAGAAAAGAATGTCACACTATTGTCCTTTTGCTGCTGCGTTTATACTCCGGGCTCTGCAGTCTGGTCTAGGTCTCGCCGCATCCTTTCCAGGACCGCAACAAGCCAGTGACAAGCCCCAGCCCTGATCTCCAGGGTCTCCCTCCTGCGTCCTGAGAGGGAGGAATGGGCATTCCTGTGTAAGTGTGGCTATTGCCTGGTCACGCGGCCCAACCTTCCCACCCCACCACAGCATGTGTCTGGCTGGCTGCACGCTGTCTGCCTCTGCGCTCCCATCCCCCGGCTTCCCAGAGCCCTGGAGAGGCCTGGTGATGTGGAAAATTGCAGAAAAGCTGCTGGCTGCAGGTCCACATGCTGAAGGCTGAGATCCCGGCAGTCCTGAGCATTTGTTGTCGCTCCTGAGGGTGATATGGGCAGATCAGCTGGACGTGAGGGTTGTTGTTGTTAGGTGCTGTCAAATCGGGCCGACTCATAGCAACCCTATGTACAACAGAACGAAACACTCCCCAGTTCTGTGCCAGACACATCATGGTTTTTATGTTTAGGCCCATTGTTGCAGCCACTGTGTCAATCCATCCAGCCAGTTGAGGGTCTTCCTTTGTTTTGTTGACCTGCCGCTCTTCCATACGTGATGTTCTTTTCTAAGGACTGGTCCCTCCTGACATGTCCGTAATACATATGGTGCAGTCTAGCCATCCTTGCTTCCAAGGAGCACTCTGGTTGTACTTCTTCTAGGATAGATCTGTTGGTTCTTTTGGCAGTCCATGATGTATTTAATATTCATCTCCAGCCCCACAATTCGAAAGCATCAATTCTTCTCCTGTCTCCTTTATTCAATGTCCAACTTTCACAAGTATATAATGCAACTGGAAATCCATGGCATGAGTCAGGTGTACCTTCATCTTTAATAGGACATCTTTGCGACACTTTAAAGAGGTCTTTTGCAACAACTTTTCCAGTACAATGTGTTTTTTGATTTCTTGACTGCTGCTTCTGCAGGTGTTGATTGTCAAACCAAGTAAACCATAATCTTGGACCACTTTAATCTTTTCTCCATTTATCACGAAATTGCTTACTGATCCGGTTGCAAGGACTTTTGTTTTCCTGATGCTGAGGAACAATCCTTACTGAAGGCTGTGTTCTTTGATCTTCGTCAGCAATTGTTTCAAATCTTCTTCACTTTCAGCAAACAGTTGCGTCATCTGTATAACGCAGGTTGCTAACGAGTCTTCCTCCAATCCTGATACCACATTCCTCTTCATTAAGTCCAGCTTCTCGGATTCCTTGCTCAGCATAGAGATTGAAGAGGTACAGTGAAAGGATACAGCCCTGACTCACACCTTTCCTGACTTTAAACCAAGCACTGTTTCCTTGTTCTGTTCGAAAGACTGCCTCCTGGTCCATGTACAGATTCCTTATGAGTATAGTTAAGTGCTCTGGTATTCCCATTCTTCACAATGTTATCTATAATGTATTGTGATCCACACAGGCAAATCTTATCTCACCCTTGTGTCTAATCTCATTTGATCTTGGAAGCTAAGCAGGGTCAGGCCTGGTTAGTTCTTGGATGGGAGACTACCTGGGAATATTGGGTGCTGTAGGTTTGGGAGAAGGACTTGGCAGCCCTCTTAAGAAACAATTAGCCATTGAAAACTCTATGAATAGCAGAGAAGCACTGACAATACTGCCACGTATGGCACAGTATCAGGTAGTGTTTTGTCTGTTGTACGTAGGGTCACTGTGGAGGTACAGATGGAGCCACCCAAATCTGCCCAGAAACTATTGCTTGGGGAGAGCAGGCGCCAGGAGCTCCCCCTTCCAGTTTCCAAGAGATAACTCCACAGGGGACATGTGATGTGGCTGACCCCCCCCAACCCCCGCCCCAGCCTTTAGGCCAGAGGAGGATAGAAAAGAATTCAATAACAACAATAGCCTGAGCTGGGACCCTGCTCAGCGACCAGGGGACCCATCTTTAGGAACAGAGCTCCATTCTGAAGACCTCACCTATAAAGGATACCACAGTTGTGATAACCTGGGGAGGGGCAGACACCACTATCTCAAGCCAAGATTCTGGACATTTGAGTTCCATGTCCCGCTCTGCCCTCAGCTCCCAGCAGGGCTCTGGGTGAGCCATCTTCCCTCTCTGGCCTCACTTGCCTCACCTGTAAATGACTGACTTTGACCTGAAGCAACTGGGGCCTTTCCACGCCTACGGTGAATCCCAAGACTGTCTCCTCCCCGTTCTCCCGCGTGACCCAGGGCCATGCTGGGAGCATTTGACCGCCACCTGGCTGTACACCTGCCCTGTAGGGGCTGCATTGCCAAGGAGGCTCTCAGAACTGAAGGAGGGCAGAGGAGCAGCCACGTGGTGAAGCAGATGAGACTCTTGCAGCTGAGAGAGGCTGAGGTGTGGCTGCAGTAGGGACAGAAAGCAGAGCCACTGCCTACCAGTGAAATTCACCGGTCCCCCCTGGAGAGGTCCCTGTGGAAAATGAAAGGAAGCATTTGTACTTCTGGGCAGAGTGGAGGTGACTAGCTATCCCCCTGGAGGTGCGGGGCACCAGGGGACCCAGATGCTAGGAGGGTACAGTGGCACCATAGTGAGCCATGCTGGAGTTTGGTTGGTGATAACCCAAACTGCCCCAGGCCCACCTGACCAACTCATGCTAGGGTGAATGCTGTGCTAGGCATGGGGAAGTGGCAGAGAGGGGTTCTGAGCCTGTGGGTCCCGTGGCACCCACATGGCACAGTCCTGGTCTACACATCCTCCTCTTAGCACAGTTGCTCTAGACTGTCACACCAGTGCTTCCTTAGCAGGCAGTGCTCAACTATAGTGAGGCCCTAAGTCGTTTTCTTTGGGTTGGAGGATATATTAGCTGTTTTTTGTTTGCTTACAACATGGCGGATGACAGCAGACCTGGGTTCAAATCCCAGCTCCATTATACACTAATCGTGTGATCTGGGATGGGTTTCTTACTCTCTCCAAGTCTCAGTTTCCTCAATGATTAAGAAAGGATGATAGTAATACTTTGCAGAGTTGCTATGGGAATTAAAGGAGATAATATATGCAAAGGAATTAGAATAACACTGGCCCTCCGTAAACACTCATAATGCTGGCAATGATTCAAAAGAATTTTGCTTGGGATAATAGTGAAAGGAATCGGCACTTTAGTTTGAGACATCAAGTATGCACCAATGCTGTAGGTCTCTGGGGAGATATAATCAACCATAAGTCGGGGATATACCATGATCATGGACTGTATTACTCAAGATTATTAAAATTTTAGTTCTTCCCCAAAATTGGTCTCTAGATTCAACACAGTCCTGATCAAAATGACAGCACACTTTCTGTTAGAAATTGGCCAAGCCCATTCTAAAATGCATATGGATGCTCAAAGGACTTAGCATGTTCAAAGGAACCAGGCACAGTGACATATCCCAGCACTCAGGAAGTTGAGACAGAACGACTGTGAGTTCAAGGCCAGCCTGGGCTACACCAGGAGACCTTGTCTCATAAAAATAAATAAATAAAACTCCAAAGGAGTCTTGAGAAAGAAGAACAAAGTTTCAAGTATAGATCAGAAAATGGTTCTTGGTCTCAAGAATCTTAAGGCTCTTGTGAGGAACCTGGACCTTACAGTGAGAGGCTACACATTTGTTCCCCAGCGTGTTAAGAATACAGATGGTAGAGCCTGACACCTGACTTGAAATGTCAGCTTTGCCACCTACCAGCTCATGACGTGGGGCAGGGTACTTTCCATTTCTAAGGTGCCATGTGTCTCTTCTATAAAATGAGATAATCACGGTGCTACTGTCATAGGACTGTTGTAAGGATTAAACAGGTTGATCTACTGACAAGGTCCCCTCTGTCAACAGAACATGAAGGTCAGCCCCGTTGCTTGAGTTGAACTAGAACTCTTCATCTACAGGGAAGAATAAGACATATGTACAGTGGTGGTGTTTGATGGAGGTCATGTGATTAGGGCAGTCAGTGATGCTTGGAGAGGGGTTCAGAGGCCAGAGGGCCCTCAGCTGGTTTGGCAGGAGACTGCATGGAAAAGCACAGGCAGGTATGATTCACATGTCTGAGATGTCCCCGGTACTTGAGGATGTCCACTGACGTTGGGGAGGGGCTGAAAGTAAAATGAAGATAGAGTTCCTGGCCCTAGACCACGTGTCTTATGGAGAAGGAAAGCCTAGAAGTGCGAACCACCCTTCCCAAGGGCGAAAGGTGGAGCTGTGGCCCGAGGTGCTCTGACTTGGGCCCCTCCTTCTCTGAATCCCAGACTGAAAGCTCCTTGTCCCAGGTCACTTGGCCAAAGGTTAAACACAGAGGAAGTCTCTAGCAGACTGGGAGTGAACAAAGATCCGATAGCTCGGTGCTGGGAGGTGTTGCCTGGGGCCTTTGGAGGAGGCTGTTTCTGGAAAGCCGCATTCCAGGGGGTGTCCTGGGTAGGGGACACCACCAGCATGAGTCACCAAGGGGCTGGCTGCCAAGTCCGACAGGATGCCACACAGAGCCCTTTGGCCCAGGCCCAGCTCCGCGGCACCCCCACCCCCTGGACACACGTATCCCACCAGGCCCAGAGACGTTTCCTGAAAGCCTAAGAAAGCGCCGGGAGCTGGAGGGGCCCCCGGAGCCGCCCACTCGGGGCTGGAGGCCAAGGCGCTCATGGAGACCTGCAAGGGGAGGACGTGACCGGCAGCTTTCATTCTCTGAAGCCCGAGGATTTCAGAGGAATGCAGCCAACTCGGGCTCTGAAGTTCCCACTTCAGACCCCGCCCGGCTGGAGCCAAAGGCGCCTGCAGTTGCCACCTTGGTAATCAGAGAGGTGCCTCGCAGGCCGCAGTGTGTAGGGGAGCATGCCCTCCTGGTGGCTTCTGGGAGCTGGCTCACCTCCTGGGCTCCTGAATGTAGGCTTGGGGGTCCTCCCCCAGCCAGCATCCTTCCCCCAGTCCCTAGCCCCCCTTACCCCACACCTGTCCACTGTCTCACACCATCTGCCCAGGAGCGTCTTAGCTCCAGGATAGGACCTCCTGGGAATGTCATGTCTCTGTCCTTGAGGTTGTGAGCAGATCTGAGGGGGAGCAGGGGGACGCCGCACCAACCCTACACAAGAGCTCAAGCCCAGAGCACGTGATGCCAGCCAAAGCAGGGATGCCTGGCCTTTATAACTGCACTGACCCCTGGCAGGTCAAACGGTGAGAGCCACACTCTGGGCAGATGAAACAGCCCTGAGGTGGGAAACGATTTGCCCAAAGCCCTACAACAGACAAAGCGGAGCCGGGCTCCTTCTCTCCATGCTCTTTCAAATCCATTTACTCTGTTCCCTTCCTTTCCCATTTTCTTCCTTCTATAAGTAAAAAGTCCACAGCCATACCACCGTGGCGTCCCATGCCGTCTGAGCTCGGAAGCTAAGCAGGGTTGGCCCTGGTTAGTCACTACATGGGAGACCTCCTGGGAATACTGGGTGCCACAGGCTGAGGAGAAGGACCCAGCAGTCCATTCCAGAAACAACCAGCCATTGAAAACCCTATGAATCGCAGAAGAACACTGACAACAGTGCCGGGCATGGCACAGCATCGGGTAGTATTTCATTGCTATAAATCAGACCTGACTTGATGGCACCTAACAACAACATAAGTAAAAGGCCAGCTCTGGAAAGACAGAAGGGCCAGGGATAGGGCTCCCAGAGCCCCAGAGAAAAGAGGAAAGCAGCTATGTCCAAGGCTCAGGTTGCCTCCCACCCTCCTCCATGATGGGTGGAAGCTGCCCCCTAGGCCCAATGGCCCCTGCAGCCCTGGATTCCTCTTAGTGTGAGCAAACAGTTCACAGAAACAGGAATGTGCTTGTGGCTTGTCCTCCCCACCAGCCAGAGAACCAGCGCTTTAATCAGCAATCTCCCGTCCCCCAGAGCTTGTTACTCAGTCATCATAGCCTTCAGCTCTTCCGTCGGGCCTTCCTGTTGAGTGTCTTCCCTGTGTCTACTGGAACCCATTTGTATCCCATCCATTTCCCTCAGATTCCCAGGATTCTACACTCCCTGGAGCCGTCCCTGCTCACCCAGGCTGTTTTGCTCAGTCTCTGCCCCTCACCGAGTATTTGGCTGTTGCGCCTGGTGGCCCTGGTCTCCTTTCAGGGGTCTGTTTCTCACTCCCTAACTATAGGCAGTTTTGTCCATGAATGTTTGTGAAGGGCCTACTGTGTGCCAGGCCTGAGCTACAGAGAGATTCAGCAGTGAGCAGAGCAGCCCACGGCATGCCTTCGTGGAGGCAAGGAACATAAGGCAAGATCAGTAAATAAGTACATTTCAGTAAGTCTACAGAGAATCTGTGCAGCTCTGGGGCAACATCCCATCCAAAGAGAAACAGCTGTGCAAATGGCCGGAGGCAGGGTTGTGCCTGCACCATGGAGGCCCGTCATTAGGAGTAGGGGCACTTCAGATTGCAGAGCTGGGCATCTGCAGGCTGCCATGGGGACTCATATTAGCTCTGAAGAGGATGGAACCCATCAGGATTGTGATCAGGGAGAACAAGATCTGGCTTGGATTTTATAGTATCTCTGTGGCTACTCGGTTGAGAGTACTCTGGAAGAGTGGGGTGGCTATGGGGAAACCAGTTTGCAGGTTTCAGGGAGAGCCAAAGGGAAGGATGGGGGAATGGACTCAGCTTGGGAGACAGCAGAGTCTGGCTCTACATTTAAGGTAGATCCCAGAGGATGGGCTGAAGGACTGGATGCCAGTGCGAGAAAATGCTGGAGTCAAGGTTGACCCCAGTTGTGGGGCCTGGACAGCTGGAATAAGGGGTAACCACTAGCAGAGACAGGGAAGATGATGCGAGAGGAGGCGGCTGTGGCAGATAGGACCAGGAGCTCGCTGTCAGACACATCATGCTCAACATATGGAGTAGACAGTGGACATGCCAAGGAGGCAGCTGGAGGGGTGCTCAGAGGGGTGATCTGGAGAGAAATAAACCTTGGGAGCTGAGAGCTGGTATTGAAAGTTAGGAGACTGGATGCGATCCCGTGGGATGACAGTGGGTGGTGAAGACCTGTCATTGTAATGTAGGAACTGTCTCTCTGTGGTCTGGAGTTATGAATGGGTAGCCAGTGCCCATATTCCAACTGTACCTGTCAGGGCAGGAACAGAAGGAGAAAGGCTGCAGCAGATGCCACTCTCCCCAGGACCCTCCTCTAGGCTGGCCTAGCAGGGGCACATCAGGCCAGTTAATAACCTGTGACTTCTCCCACAGAGAAACAGAGAGGGGCAGCCTGCAGCCCCATTATCTCCAAGCCTCTTGACATTTCATGGGAAAATGGTGCCATTTGATCATTTCATTCCTTGGAGAGAAGCTGGCAGGAGGCTAGGGAGGTACCTAGGGCCCTTTGCTCCCTGTGGCTTTATATAACTCAGACCTCTCTTCACGCCATTTACAGCTCTGTTTTCTGTTGAGTGGTGCCAAAAAGATTAAGTATTTAGTGGCCACTGTGGGGTTTAGCTCAGTTGGTAGCTACTCTGTGCTCTCTGAGGCCCTGGGTTCAATCTCTAGCACTGCAAAAAATGGAAGAAGGAGGTGGCAATCCACTCCTAAAGCAATCCCCAAAATCAGCCATTGAAAACCCTATGAATAGCAGAGAAGCTGTGACATAGTGCTGGGCATTCACAGTGTTGGGGAGTGTTCTGTTGTACGTACGGTCAGGCCCAACTTGATGGCACCTAACAACAAACAAATATGTTGTCCTCTGTATTTCTGCCAAAATAATTCCTTCCTCCATTACGCCATCTCAGTAAACAGAATACTCTTAGCCCTCCACATCCTCAGGTTCCACGTCTGTGAGTTCAACCAACCACAGATTGAAACATTCACAAAAAAAGAATACAGAATGTTCCAAAAAGCAAAACTTAAATTTACTATACACTGAGTACTATGCTAAATGAACTGATGTTTAGGCATTGGACTAGGTATTAAAAGCAATCTAGAGATAATTTAAAGTATATGAAAAGATTGCCTAAGTTACATGCCAATACAACACCATTTTATATAAAGAACTGGAGCATCCTCAGGTTTTAGCACTCGCAGAGTCTTGGAAACCCTTCTCTGAGGACACTGAGAAATGACTGTACCTGGGAGGAGAATGCTCATAGGGGATGTAGGGTAGCCCTAGGCTCCAGTGGGCTGCTCGTATGTCCTCTTCCCTCCTTTTCTTTTTAATAATTAACCCAACTGAGGTTCATCTTCATTTATCTACTTTTCCCTACATTGCTCCCAAATACTTCTTTGAGGTCACCATGCAAATACCTGAGCCAGAAAAATGAAGTCATTCAAAATGGCAGCGCCCTCCTCGAGTTTGCTTAGATGTGAGCACCGTTTGATGGAGAATGTTGGGGAGGTCTTTTAGGGAGAGTCTGATTCCCAGAAAGTGAATACACAGAACACAGGACTATGTGGCTCTGTCCAGACTTACGGATGAGATCTGTGAGAATCTCCCAGCCACTCGTGGCCACACAGTACTGGCAGTGGGAGCCAAACCTTAAGCAAAATTGAGATGGGGGTGCCCTCTGCATCTGTTACCTTCTCCTGCTCTATAGAAAATTTCTTCCCCATCCCCACGTCCCCAGAGAAGAGGGGAGGTCTGTACCACCTCAGGGCTCTTCAGGCCTGCTGACTAGTGACCCAGAGGATGCCTTCCAGCCCCACAAGGCCAGCCTACCTCGCTTACTTCATTACTGCTCCTTCAGAGATTTATTCTTGCCACCCAGATCTGAGGCTGAAGGCAAGGGTGAGTTCTGAGCAGTATTGGGTCAGGCTGGGCAAGGACTTGGTAAGTGTTCAGTACAGCTGTGCTTGCTGAAAGGACAAGGGGTGAGGAGCCAGACCTAGGGGCCACCAAAACTGAAGACTCAAGAGATAAGACCCTCAGCTAAACTGCGTCCAGCAAACCAGGCACCCAGGCAGCCACCCCAGAATAGGGGGTCTTGGGGCCAGTAGGGGATGGGCTTTGGGCTTTGACAGGTGACTCTGGCTGAGAAAGAGCATTGACTTTTCAGTCACCAGCTGCCCGAGGTGATAAGTAGAGCAAAGACATGGAGGCAGAGAGAAGTTTGAGGATATTCTTCCCAGAATAACCTTAAAAATAGGACAGCTTTACAAAGCACCTAGGATGATTGAAAGCAGGTGGGATTGAAACAGAAGCCTTGTGGAGATGCCTGTCAGACCCAAGTGTGTCAAAACTCTATAGGTTTTCCTGATTGTTCAGCAGATCGCAGGACGAGGCTTAGGACGTTCCTTCCCCCAGGCCCCTTGCACACACTGCAATAGAGTCAGCACCTGACAACAGAGTGGGCCCGCTGACATCTGTGGAGGGGAGGGAGCCAGGGAGGAGGGTGGGTGATGGGTGTGTGGATGGTTGGGTGGATGATGCCCGTAGACTCCAAATTCACTAGCTCCTGGCCCACATGGAGATCCATAACAGAATACAGAGATCATATATGGTTAATTTTGCCCTTGCTTCCTGTGTTAATAGATGTCACTGTCACCTTAGGGGTAAAGCCAAGGTCTGGAAGCAGGCGGCATTACTCCTAACCAGATATTTCGGTCCTCAGATGGGAAAGGTACCTTTTTTTAAGGGACAGGCTGACTTGTTTGCTGTTGGGAGGCTCATCTGAGCATAGATGCTATCCCAAGAGCCAGGCGACTGTCATGACCGTCATCCTCCCCCAGGAACCCTAATCTCCTCCAATGTCCCTGTAGCCTGCGGCTGGGCCCTAGCTTCTCCTCAGCCTGATTTCACCAAGGGCACAACTAGCTGGGATCATCATAAAGTGTGGTTATTGAGCAATGGGCTGCCTCACGGGCTACCATAGATGGGAGCCCAGACTTCACCTTCTCAGCTAGCCACACATATTTAAAGGAGTCTCCACATTAAGTGAAGTCTCAATGAATTCTTCCAGATAGTGAAGATGTCTGTTGGAAAAAACATCCCTTCTTACTTATATCTTATTTTCTTTGGTTTCTTAAAGTAGCTTGTGAAGAGGTGCCTGTATGCCCCCCGGGTCTTGCACATAGGTCGTCCTGATTTCTCCAAGAGCTTATTCACCTGCAAAATATAACCAGACCTCCTTCCTCTGGATCCCCAGAATCAGGTTCAATACTCGGGTATACTCTTCATTGTTTGTCACTAGCCTGATGACAAAGAATTCTGTGTCGGGAATAATTTTAGACCATTAAGAGAAACCCTGTCTCTTGGTGTAAGAGTTTAAATGTTTGTAGAAAATAGGATTTCCGTCACAACACAAACCTCAGCCCCCATCCATGCCTGGGAAGGTCCAAGCCACCTGGTACCCACAGCCCTCAGCTGGGTGCCATCATTCACATGCCAGAAGTGACTGGAACTTTAGGCTTAGGACAGAGCATGGAAAAATCTGACAGCCCAGTTTGCAAATGGCAAACATTTCACCATTCTACATGATTGTGGATCAGGGAGGGTCTGTGTAGGAAGAGGGGGTGAGCTGGGAGCAGTTAGAGCTGAAAGCAGCTGATGCCCAAGGACATTAGTACAAGGATGTGGCCACCTGACCTGTCGGCACCCCATGCATCTCTGCTCTGCAATCCCAACTCATGCACCCCACAGCCACCTGAGGCTCACCAGGGGAGAAGGACTTATTTCACACTTGTGGCTTCTGGGATATTTGTTAGTACATTTGTTCCTAAAATTCCTCTGGTTCCTTATGTGATGGACTTGAGTAGTAAGAGTTGATGCTGGCGCCGGGCACCATGGCGCATGGCACCATGGCGCAAGCCTGTCATCCCAGCAGCTCAGGAGGCGGAGGCAGGAGGATCAAAAGTTCGAGACCAGTGGCAGTCTGTGTAACTTAGTAAGACCCTGTCTCAAAAACTAAAAAAGAAAAAATGGGCTGAGGGTGTAGCTCAGTGGTCTAACACTCGCAGAGCATGCAGGTGTGAGGCCCTGGGTTCAACCCCTAGTA
Source organism: Pedetes capensis (assembly GCA_007922755.1). Classification (NCBI taxonomy): domain Eukaryota; kingdom Metazoa; phylum Chordata; class Mammalia; order Rodentia; family Pedetidae; genus Pedetes; species Pedetes capensis. The sequence goes on from VMDO01002628.1 coordinate 92,852, forward strand.
CCGCAAAAAAAAAAAAAAAAAAAAGAGTTGATGTTCAGTTTCTCGGCTTGTGACAAATGTGTCAGAGACCTGCAGCCTCTTTAGTCTACCCTTTAGAGAACTATAAGCCAATGTGCCCAGCCCAGGCAAAATGGCTGTGTCCTTGGCAGAGCTCTCCAGGGACTCCAAGGTCTCCTGTGATTAGTCCCTGTCACTGATTTCCCATAGTGAACCCCAGGAAATGTCTTAACCAGCCCTGATTTCCTCCCTTGGAACCATAAATGTCCTGAATCCTGCTTTTCTCCTTAGGGGCCTATGTGTGATCGGCTGAGCTGGGCCAGCATGATTTGTACTGGATGTTTCATCCCGTGGTTTGACTAGGGACTTGTTCTCGGAGGAGCAGAGCCTTATCCTAATCATGTGGTACTATGGGATGACCTTAGGTACTGTGACATTCCAGGGAGATGTTGTGAGGCAGAGGGGGGCCCTTTTGGGTGTCCCTCTCTCGTGACGCCCAGGGGAGGTCTGCACGTATAGACCTACAGCCAGTCTCTCCTCGGTGAGATGGGAATCAGGCGTTTAGATCCCACGTGTGATGTGGCCTGCAGATGGGGCTCAGCAATGCCAAGTGACTGTCCACACTGCCCTTGGATGTTTGCCAAGGAAGAAGAACCCTCTGTGCTGGGCAGGGCCCATGGCATGGGGAGGGAAGCCATGCCAGGGCTCCCCACCCTTCTGTCCTCAGTCAGAGCATCACTTGTCACCTGGGTGGCATTTTCTCTGCCTGCAGCAGAACCAGCAGCACCAGGGGCAGGCAGGCGGGCAGGAGGTGCCAGACACTGCTGAGTCCTCCCGCTTCCTGTCCCTTCCTCCCACAGCCCTGTGAGGGAGCTGCCATGATGTTTATCTGGGGACACTGGTGTGGGAGGTATTTGTCAGCATCGTCTGGTAGATGTGGTTGAATTAGCCGTTGTCCAAGGCACCTCCAGTGAGTAGTATTAAGCATGCTAAGCTGTTCCCATTTAAAAACACAGTCACACTCGTGACAGATGAGTTCTTCACAGCAATGACATCACAGCCTGAGCACAGAGCTGTTGGTTCCAGAACCCAGGCTTGATTTTTACCCTCGTGGGTTTTGGGTTCATCACGCATATGGGTTCGTGCCTTTTTGAAAACCATGACTCTGTGTCTGCCACCTATGCAGGGAAAATGGTCACAATCTATGGATTGAATGCCGGGGGCCAGTTATCTACCCTCTATCCCAGGTGTGTGTTGAGTCCAACAAAGCAACTGCTGGGCATGCCAGTGGATGCCACATGCAGCCACAGAAGGTTTCTAAGGACAGTTTCAGGGATGCCCCAGTGTGGCCTTACATTGTCACTCCCACACCGGGTGCACTGCCCAACCTTTCTCAAGTACTTGAGTCTTGCTGCTTCCTGATGAATGGCCTTATGGGGAGGGCAGGAGTGTGTGTCTTCATCTGTTTCCCATTACTATAACAAAATACCACAGACTGAGTAATTTATAACAAAAAGGTTATTTAGCTCACAGTTCAGAGGCTAGAAGTCTAAGATCAGGTAGCAGCATCTGGTGAGGGCCTCCTGCCACATCATGACATGGCAGAAAGTGAAAGGGCGAGTGGGCGCATGGAGAAGAAAGACAGCTCAAGGGGTAGACTCACTTTATAACAAACTGCTCTCACAGTACCTAACCCACGCCTGTGATAAGGGCATTAATCTCTCCTCTCACCTCTCAAAAGCCCCATTTCCAAACTTGGAGATTTGATTTGGCAGTCCAGTGTCAACATAAGCCACGTGTAAGGCTGTCTGTGCCTGCAGCTGTAGCCCTGTGGCATCCGATCCCATCAGATCTCGGAAGCTAAGCAGGGTCGGGCCTGGTTAGAACCTAGATGGGAGACCGCCTGGGAACACCAGAAGCTGTAGGCTTGGGAGAAGAACCTGGAAACCCCCTCCCAAAAATCACTGTGCCATTGAAAACCCTATGAACAGCAGAGAAGCACTGACAGTGGTGTTTCCCCTGTTGTACAGAGGGTCGCTATGAGTCGGATACTGACTGGACAACACCTAACAATAACAACAACAACAAGGCTCTCTGTGGGCAGCAGTTCTCACCTGGGGTCACTGTGCTTCCATCAGACAGTTGGCAACAGCTGGAGGTATTTTTTGTTGGGAGTGTGAGGGTAGAGGCTTCAACTGGCATTGAGTTGGTAGAGGTCTCCAGGGCACTGGGAAGCACCTCACAGAAAAGAATGACCTGGCTCTGGTGTCAGCAATGCCACCATGGGGTGAGCCTGCCACGATCTTGAAGCTGGTGGATCCTCTCTCCACCCAGCATGTTATCTGACAGGAAGCACCCAGGTTGGAAAGGCCATGAGTGGAGAAATTGACCTGTGCCAGCCAGCAGCATCAAGTCATACAGATCCGTTCAGAAAGTATCCATTGAGCCATTTACCTTATGCGAGGCCTGTCTCTTCCTTGTACGCCAAATCAGTAACCACCTGCTATTCTCCCCTTTTGGGGCTGGGATTTAGCTCAGTTGGTAGAGTGCCACTCTGCAGTCTCTGAGGTCCCGAATTCAATTCTCAGCACCGCAAAAATGGGAGAAGGATGTGGCAATCCACTCCTAAGGCAATCCCAAAACAATCAGCCATTGAAAACCCTATGAGGCTCTCTATGAGTTGGATACAACTCGACAGGCACCTAACAAGTCTCCCTTTTCTCTGTGCAGACACCCCGCTGTGTCACAGAGTGCGAGGATAGCTAGCCTATCCCATCTGACCTGGCAGGGTGGCCTCCGCACACTCGTTTCCTTGAACCTTAGCTTAGAAAGCCAGGGAGGGAGAAGGGGCAGGCATTCCTTGAGCGCCCTCCCTGGCCAGGCGATTTTTATTCCCCTTGTGTGTTACCCTGTTCCCCTTCCTAGGCGGGGCCTCTGAGACGAGGAGTCTTGGGGCTTCCCCAAGTCCAAGGACTCAGGGGAGTCAGACTGAGCAGCCTCTTCCAGGTCTGTCTGGCTTTCAAGTACATGGTGTGGTTCTTGACACCCTAGTGGTTTTCACACATTTTTAGCAGCAGAGTTATTTTTTCCAAACTCAGGCTCGGGTGTATCCTCAGCCACGTGAAACAGATCCGGCAGGACCTCTGCCTGGGTTCTTTGAGCGCTGAGTCTGCCACCAGCCAGCCCTCAGCCATCCCCACAGGTGGCCTGAGGCTCCTCGAGAACCTCAGAGCTCAGCAAGGGGTACAGAGCACTTCCTTCAGGCCGCCCCTACCCTGCTGGGGTGCACAGAACAGACATCACCAAGTCCAGTCGAATGAGATCAAAAAGAAAGCCCTGTAGTCATAAAGGTGCCTGCTCAGAGGGAACTGACGGAAACAATGTGCATCAAGGTCTGCAAAAAATAGCAGGCATGGGAGGCGCTTCCACGAATCTATCCCCAAACAGCCTCCAGAGGCAGGGCACCAGCCGGCATTCACAGGTCACAGAAACAAAGGCTGGCCCTCCACAAGTCTGCTAGACTTTGTGTCCTTCTTCTGTGTCCTGGCTTCCTCCGGCTGTTCCTCTGTGCACCTCACCCATGCCTGCTGCTTCACTGTCATCTGGGAATTTGGGGATTTTGTAAATGCTATGCACACCGCCGTTGCAGTTTCACCAAGGGTTAAAGCCCCGTAAATGCTTGCGTGCCTTGTGAAGACTTCATCTGTGGCAAAGTTCAAAGTCACGGGTGGATTTGGGCTTCCGCCTGAGTCATGCTGGAATCCCCAGTACAGGCCACATCTTTTCGTGAGCATTTCAAGGGGCTTTCTCAAATTCTACAAATAGCTTAATAATGCCTGCATAGTCATCTATTTTTAACATGAGCCTTCTGGACAATTTCAGCAGTAATTGGGCTGTTCGCTGGAAGTAAGATTTCTGAAGTCCCTCAGTTTCCAGTGGCTTCCAGAGCATGGCTTATGGGCCTGGAGATCCTAGTGAGGTCCCAGAAAGCATTTCTGCCTCAGGTTGGGAACCCAATCATCCTAGTAAAGAGGGAGTAAAGTACTACTCTCCAGCAGAACTCAGAGAAAACTCCAGGAAGCTCCAAAAAGCTGGAGAAAATGGATCTTGGCGCCAACTTGCAATTCCTCACACAGAAAACCCTTGATAGGACATTGTCTGCTATACACTCCAGGTTCTCACATTGCAGAATATGTTGTTAGGTGCCATCAGGTGGGATCCAACTTATGGTGACCCTATGTACAACAGAACAAAACACTATCCCAACACTGTGCCATGCACATGATCTTTTTATATTTGAGCCCAATGTTGCAGCCACTATATTTCTTCTCATTTTGAGTCGTGCCACTTCAGCAAAAGATAGTCCTAGGGGCTTTACTCCATTCCTGTCATTAAAGTCAGCTCTATTTTGAGTAGGTGACTCTTCCACAGTCTTTTCTTGACTCTCCTAGCAGAAGACCAGCCTGGAGGGGCTCATTTCTCAGCACTATATTTGACATTGCTTCTCTGCTATTCATAGGGTTTTCAATGGCTCATGGTTTTGGGAGCGGGCTGCCAAGTCCTTTTCCCTAGTCGTAGTCTAGAACCTCAGCTGAAACCTGTCCGCTATGGTGGCCGAGCTGGTGTCTGAAATACCAGTGGCATAGCTTTCAGCATCACAGCAACATGCAAGCTCCCACAGCACAAGCTGACAGGCATGTGGAGGTATAGTAACCCTTTTCTATGCAGGGAGGTATAGTAACCCTTTTCTATGCAGGAAGGTTTTTCGTCTCCCTCCATCACCTCATTGTCCCTGAGTGCAAGCTAAATGGTCTCTTTCCATCATATAGATGGGGACCTAGAGGCACAGGCAGAGCCTCGCTAGCCTTGTTGCCTTTATTTTGCAATTGTCTTGTTTCTCTGGCTGAGACCACATGGAGCGCACACTTACACCTATATTCCCATGGAGATCTCTGTGTGATTAAGACCCTCTTGTGGTGGGCTAGGCTAATCAGTGCCTGTCTCCAAGCCCTCTCCTAGCAGAAGGGCAGCTAGGCAGGGAGGTGTCTTGATTCTAGAAGTAGCAACCCCACCCTCTCTTCCAGCAACCCTGGAGAGGAGAACAGGGCAGAGGCAAGCAGCTGTCATGTCTATGGGAGAGCCTTTTCAAACAGGTGCCCTGAGGGATAGAAAGAGCACCAGGTGCAGAATCCAACACCGAGGTTGCAGCCCTGCCATCTCCGGGCAGGGGTCAGACCAAGGCAGCTCATCCTCCCATGGGATGCTGTGTGGTGCAGCTGGGCAAGCGTGGGAAGGGTGCAGTGTGAATGCGTGGTGGGACAGGCAGGCAGCAAGGGAGACAGGTTTCTTTCAGGGCTGCAGACCTCAACCCCCGCACCCCTGGACTGGCGAGCTGCACCTGTGTCATCCCTGAAGCCAAATCCAGGGACACCTTGTCTCGAGGACTGCCTGCTCCTCCGTGGTATTCCTGATCTGTCAGACAGTCCAGCCCTGTCTTCCTGCTGAGCTGAAATGAAAGCTTCCAGCCCTGCAGAGGGCTTCTCAAGGCCACAGCCGGCGGCAGGTGCTGGCTCCCCTTGCCTAAGAAAGACACTTCACACCTGCGTAAGTGTGAGACAGAATTCCCACTGAATCAGCCCTGGCTTCTCAGCTTCTCCTCCCGCTGCACCCCAGCGCCACTCCCCCTCCCTCCTACCACCAGCTTATCTGACCTGATTTCACCAATAGAAATAGTCTGGGGGCTCACAGCCTGGGAAGCTTGGAAATGTCTCCGGAATGATCTAGATTCAACTCGAAGTGGCCGATGGCGGTTTCCAGCCACTGCGTGCCCTTTGCCTGGAGGCAAGTGCTGGGGAGCAAGCAACCCCAGCCCCAGTGCAGGGGCCGTCAGTCACAGAGAATGTCTCCATAGCCTTTTATTAATACTAGTTAAAGGGCTGGCATTTGGGGTACAGTTTTCATGTCTATTGATTAGAGCAGATTCAAGATCATCCTTATAATGTCCTGCTCTCTAAATTTGTCAGGGTGAGACAGAAAGGGCAGCAGTCACACCAGACCGTAAGAAATGTAACATGATGCGCAGGAGAGTTTGGGGCACAAGTGACAGCCATGTGATGGCCCCAGGCAGGGTCTGTGTTTGCAGTGGGCAGCCATGTCTCTGTCTTCAGCCTAGGGGTCTACAGGGCCCACCTGCCCCTGCATGGAAGGGCCACATGACCTGGGCTTGGCCAATCAGAGAACCGCATTACCACATCCACAGTGATTGGTCTGAGAGAAGGTCATGTGATGAGCCAGGCCAGTCACAATCCTTCCCTGATATTTAAGGATTGGACACTAGGAGGAAGTTTTTCTTCCTTTGGGCTCACAAGCCAGTGTGGGAGAGATTGGAAGTTGCTGACAGCCTTCTTTGCCATGTCAAAAGGAGAGCCTGTCTGTGGCAGGAGAGAAAGTGGTTGATACATAAGTCAAAGCAGACATGCAGAGGCAGAGAGCGAGGGGAGGGGCAGCCCTGGCATTGTCGTTTGAGCCCTGTGGACCGTGTGGCTATTTCCTTAGACCCCTCCCCTCATGTACGCCAGTTCATGGCCTGTGTGCCTAAGCTAGTCTGGAAAGGCTTCTCTCCTTGGCAACTGAGAATCCAGAGTGTCTGGGGCAGAGCCGAGTGCACCATTGGCTTGACCAGGAATTGACATTGGATGGTGGGTGTCTGGGTCATGGGCCAGGGAGATCAGGGATTCTAGGGGAAAGATCCAAGCTTGCAGTGAGAAAGGACCCACCCAGATCTGGGGAGTGGCCCAGAGCCAGCAGACCTCAGAAGTCAAGGCAGGTAATCAGCTCGCACAGTCCTCTGGGACATCTTCTCCCCCAGACGCAGTGGGGCGCCACAGCAGATGAGTGAACACACTGGCCTGCAGGTCAGGACCAGAGGCCAGGTGCAGTAGAGCACCCAGGGCCAGGCGATGGCCCAGCAGGACTTCCCAAGGCTGACAGCTATGGCCAGAAGGTGGCCATGTTGGCCAAGTGTGAGTGCTGCCCAGTGGGCATGTCCTTCTGCCAAGGGGGGGAGGGGCAGCCACGTCTAGGGTGGCCCTTGGTGGGCAGTGTGACTCAGGAAACAACTACTAGGAGGTCTCTCTGCCACTTGTGAAACACCTACTGTGTGTCAGATACATTGTATGTGTGATTTGCTGGCACCAATGAGGACCTAGTCAGACTGACTCCAAGCCCTGGGCCGTCATTCCTTGTGCCGCCCAAAGTGTATATATAAGAGACCCAGCCCAGGGCCTGGCATTTCTCCCCATCTCCTCCTCTCCTGACCCCACGCTCCATGGGAGGCCACCAGCCCCAGTCCATGCTCCCCTCTAGCTCTGCCCATCACACTCAGCCGCCCTGACCCCCTCCTGCAGGGTCAGGAACCCATCTTGTCATCACATAAGAGGAGCCAGTTGCTACATGGATCGGTCCTTTTGGTCCCAAGTCACAGAAACTAACTTCAAGTTACTAACATCCAAGAATCTCTTTGTAAGGATTCTGAAGTGTTTCGTGGGCCCAAAAGTCCTGGGAAAGGACAAGAAATGGAACATTCAGGGTCCTTCTCTGGGGCCAGGAGTGCCCCAGTGTGTGATAGTGCCCCCCCCATTCCAGGCTCCAGAGCTACACCAGGTTTGGGGATCCCTTCCCCCTAGATCATCAGTGATGACAATGGTGCCAAGAAAGGACTGCCTTGGGGACTCTGAGGAGGAGGCTCCTGTCCAGGTGGGAGGAAGGACTGGGGTAGGACAGGAAGCTTGCAGGACTTACCCAGGGCCAGCTCCTAGACCCTGGGGGCAAGAACCAGGCCCTCGGCTCTGTAATAAGGGCAAAGGCGTGAGGAGGCATTATGGAGTTGGGGGTCCAGGTGAGGAACGAAGCCTGCATGTGAGTCTCCCATGATCTTCACAAGCCCCGAGGGGGACAATCAAAATGAAGGAAGGACTCAGGCTGGAGAGGAGATGAGATAAAATTGCAGGGGTCCCCATCACATCACCGAAGGTGGTTCTGTAAAATGATATGGCCTTATTCAAAGTAACCCCAGGAAGGTGGGAGGAAATCCCACATAAGCCAAGGAGCGTCACTGTGGCAAAAATGTGACCCACAAAGTAAAGCCTGCTACGAGTGGTCCCTGGTAGACGGACCAGGGCTGGCACAGAGAAGGTGGGAAGAAGAGATCTTGGGAGTGACATGACAGCGACAAAGATAAGAGAAGGTGAATTGGGCAAGCATGTTAGCTCTCTACTCAAGTCTTAGACTCAACAAGAAAGGCAGCAGCCCGACCTCTTAGAGAAGAGATATCTAGTCACTTATCATGGACCACTGACCCTTCCCATCCCTGCACTCACTGAACACCTGCTGTGAACCAGTTCCCATTCCAGGGACATAGCATGGATCTGACAGACAAGATCCCTGCCCTTGTGAAACTCTTCCTCACCAAGAATCAAACCATTAACAAATATAGGAGCCAATACGGGTGATAAGAGTGAAGAGGGAACTAGGGAGGAGCCAGGGGCTGCTATCGTAGGGAGATAGTCAGGGGGTCCTCCCTGAGGAGGTGATGTTGCAGACAGAATCCTGAAGGAATGGAAAACCTGAGCCAAATAAACAAAAACAAAAATGTTTATTTGAAAATTACTTTCCTCTTTCTGATACAAAGAATTCTATCAAATCCTTCTTTTAAGCCCCCGAATCCATTGCCTGGGGCTGGAATTTAGCTCAGTTGGTAGAGCGCTGTGCTTCAGTCTCTGAGGTCCTGAGTTCAATTCCCAGCACCACAAAAATGGGAGAAGGACCTGGCAATCCACTCCCAAGGCAATCCCAAAACAGCCATTGAAAACCCTATGAGAGTCGCTATGAGTCGGATACCGACTTGACAACAACCTAACAACAACAACAACAACAATCCATTGCCTGGGAGAAGAACGATAGATCCACGAAGCCAGGCAGCCCCCAGCTCCTGGTTACCTGCCTCATCCACACCACAGGCATCCCAGCTTCTCAAGGAGAAAGCAACTTCCTGTCAGCAATAACTAAAAGTGCTTGCTCTCCTCCCCTCAGGGGAGGACCCAACAGCAGCCACCTCTCTAGACAGGAACAAACCAGAGTCACTGGGGAGATAGGGTTTGGACGGGTAAATTTCCTTTGGTCACTTGTTTTAAAAGAGGGCCAAGAGAAGGATGGTGAGTGCATAGGAAGGGGGCTGCCCATGGAGCGCAGGAAGGGTAAAAATACACTGTGGTCCTTGTCCCCGCTCCCTCCCTCCTCAGCACAGCATCTCCCAACAGGGGCTGTGCTGCCTGGGGGAGGGGAGGTGGTGTTTTTCCCCCTCTGCCTGTACACAGCTGTTTTTGGCTTGGCCACAGGACTCCACCATGCCAGAGTTCATGTGGTTATCCAGAGCGGGAAGAATTTCCCAGAATGCCTTGAGAAACCTGAGACACTGAATGGCTTTCAGGGCTTATTGATGTGGCCGGTGCAGGAAATAGCAGTACGTCAATAAATAGTTTTAGGCAGGAAACGGGGCTTAAATAGTAGCCTTTAAGTTTGGGGAAAGGCACTAGGGGTTACTAGAGGGAGCCTGCCAGTCAGATGAGAACCAAGAGCCACATACCAGACTTTGAAATGGCTGCCACCGATCGGAGGCCCCTTGCTGCTTTTGGATGCAAGAGGCTGAGGTAGGGGGCAAGGGCAGGAGCTCAAGGAATGGCTACTTTCGGTTGGCAAAAAGGAACTCCTTGTTCAGAAGGAAAGCTGGCCACCTCTAACACCGTCGGGGGAGGCACATAGGCTGGCCTTGAAGCCTTCTAGGCTAGGTGTGTTCCCACTCCATTTTCCCACCCTCCTGTGCAAAGGACGGCTGGCTGCCAGATCACCCCAAGATTACTCCTGTCCTATTTAAGAAAAAAAAAAAAGGCAAGAAAAAGGGTCACAATAGTCAATGACTGTTTTCTGATTATAAAAAGAAATGATGACAGCTGCCGGGCGCAGTGGTGCACGCCTGTAATCCCAGCGGCTTGGGAGGCAGAGGCAGGAGGATCGCAAGTTCGAGACCAGAGGCAGTCTGCATATAACTTAGCAAGACCCTGGCTCAAAAAGTAAAAATAAAAAAAAAATTAAAAAAAAAAAAGGGCTGGGGGTGCAGCTCAGTGGTCCAGCACTTGCAGAGCATGCAAGTGTGAGGCCCTGGGTTCAACCCCCAGTACGGAGAAAAAAAAAAAAAAAAAAAAAGGATTAAAGAAAATTAGGAAAAACTCAGAAAAATTTTAAAAAGTAAACAATATAGGTCACCCATTATTCCACTATTGATAAGCAGCTACTGTTCAACACTTTGAATATTTCTCTTTATTTTTCCTTTTAAAAAATGTATTCGTGGGTAAGATTATACAGTACATGCAATTTTGGTTTTGCCGGTTCCATTTAGCACTATATAAACATTTTCCAATGCTGTTACAAGCTTTTTGTGAACATAATTTTCAGTGAATGCATGGATCATCATTGACTTAATCATTTCCCCTTTTTTAGATGCTTCTTGTTTTTGTTAGGTGCTGTCAAGTTATGTTCAACTCATAGCAACCCTCATAGAGTTTTCAATGGCTGATTGTTTCAGGATTGTTTTGGGGAGTGGGCTGCCACATCCTCCCATTTTTTGCAGTGGTGGGGTTGAACCCAAATAATTTTTTTAGTCAGTGTACAACTTAATGGGTTTCATTGTGACATTTCCACATATACATATCATTGTACATTGCTCATGTTTACCTCCCCCACTACCCTTTCATGACCCCCCTCCCCTCCTCAGATACCCTTCCTCTCCTCCGTGGACCCCTTCTGCTTGCATATCTTGTTTGTGTGTATGTGTATAATGTGTGTGTGTGTATACACTTAGATATCATATGTGTATATATATATATGTATACACATACACACCAACAGGAAAAGGACCTTGTAGCCCACTCCTGATACATTCCCAAAACAATCAGCCATTGAAAACCCTACGAATAGCAAAGAAGCACTGACATAGTGCCAAAGATGAACAGAGTAGAGGAGTGTTTCATTCTATTATACACAGGGTCTCTATGGGTCAGACTCAACTCGACAGCACCTAACAACAACAACATACACGCACACATCTCTCTCCAGATTTTGCCTTTGAGAACAAAATGTGGTATTTCTCTTCCTTTCAATTCAATTGCTGCTGCTATTTAAATTGTTTTCATATGTTTATTAGCCATTTATGTTTTGACATATAATTTACCTTTTAATGTCTCGTCTTTATTTGTCCATGAGGGATTTTGGACATTTATTACAAATTTATGCACACTGTATATTAAGACCATTACCCTTTGTCACATTTATTACAGATAGTTTTTCCCAGCATATCAATTGCCTTTTAAGTGGGTTATAATATTTTGGTACATCTCTCTGTTGTTTTAATGTAGAGAGCCCTTCTTCCCCCAGAAATTTGATAAATACTCAATTTCATTTTCTTCAAGTTTTTATGGTTTATCTTTTTTTAAAAAGTTTACCTTTTGATTCCATCTGGAATTCATTTTAGGGACCAGCATGCAGTAAGGCTGTAAATTATTTTCCTCCCGATATTAGACAGCTATCCCGGCAATGTTGCTGGAGTGAATAATGCTTCCTTTACGACTGATTTGTGGTCCTCCCGGGATCCTGTGATGAACTCTAAGGATGCCAAATTTTTCTCTAGGCTATCTGATCTAGCTGTCCATGCTCTGTCAGTCTGCAGCCTTTTAGTTACTGAACCTTTACAACAGGTTAAAAGGAATACAACTCTTTCCAATTTTGTTTTGTTTTGCTTTCAGCCATTTCCCCTGTTATTCTTTCAAATTACTTTTAGGATAATTGTTTCAAGTCTCCACCCCCTTTCCCCTCAAAGAGTTCATGTTAGGATATGGAGTACCAATTGGTATTAAACTAATTCAGGGAGAATTAGTATCTTTCACAATGCTGCCTGACCATTAGGAATATTACATGGCTTCACTTGTTCAAAATGTTCTATTAAATCTTTCAGCTTAGCTTTGCAGTATTTTTCATAGAAAAAAGCTTGCATATTTCTTAATAAGGTCACTTCACTGTATTGCTTTAATAAGTGAGTTTTTGGGTATTAAAATATCATGCTGGTAAATCTTATAATAAAAAGCTGTTGATTTTTGTATATTTGTATCTAAATATTCTTAAACTCTGATTAGTTATAATCTCTATTAGAGAGTTCTCTTGAGTTTTTCATTTCATAAAATGATTTTATCTCCTTCCTTCCAAGGGTCATGGGCGTTGCTGCTGCTTTTTAATCAAGCCTATTGATATAATATATTGCATTTATAGATTTCCTGATACTAAATCGTCCTTGCCTTCCTGGGATAAAAATCTACTTGGCATAATGGATCTATTTGCTAGTATTTCATTTGGGACTTTGCCATCTATTCACATTAGAGAGATTAGCCTATAGACTTCCTTGTTTATAATTTACTGTCATGAGATTTGAGTTATATGGAACTGGTTGGAAAGCTCCTCTTTTCCTGTGTTCTGTGGTAGTTTCCAAAAGAACAGCAGTTATAAAATTTTTTGAAACTTAGGATGTTCTTACCTGTAAAAGTCTTAAGTTTAGGGACCTTCTTATTGAGGTAAAAGTAACTCTTTCATGTCTGCAGCCATAGCACCCTGGCATCCAGCCCCGAGTGATCTTAGAAGCTAAGCAGGGTCGGCCTGGTTAAGTGGATGGGAGACCACCTGGGAATACCAGGTGTTGCAGGTTAGAAGGACCTGGCAATCCACTCCTGAAACAATCCACCATCGAAAACCCTGGGAATAGCAAAGAAGCACTGACAATCTTGCCAGGCATGGCATCGTGTTGAGGAGTGTGCCTTTTCTGTTGTACATTGAGTCCCCATGAGTCGGACCCAATTCTACAGCACCTAACAACTCTTTCATAACTTTCCATTGTATGTCTTTTTACCTGTCATTTTATTTTATGGTTGTTCATCTAGTCTGAGTTATTTATTTATTTATTTTGCAGTAAATTGAACCCAGGGCCTTGCACGTGCTAGGCAAGTGCTCTACCACTGAGCTGCATCCCCAGCTCCTTTGAAATTGTGTTGCTGCTGCTGTTGTTGTTGTTGAGACAAGGCCTCACTAAATTGCACAAGCTGCCTCTGGCCTCAAACTTATGGTCCCCCTACTTCAGCCTCCTGAGTAGCTGGGATTACAGATGTGCACAATGGCACCCAATTTACTTCTTTTTGAGTAGAGTTTGATGATACCTATTTTCTAAAAACTTATTCATTTCCTTGTTTTTTCAGTCACCAACATAGAGTTGTATTTTTGTTATACTTTTTTATCTTTTCCACATTCATTTTCATACAATTTTATTTCTATTCTTTCTTGATTTTGTATATAACTTCCTTTCTCTGTTTTCAAAATAATTTCTAAGTAATTTTCCAAATTTAATAATATATTTCACTTAAGCCAGTATATCCAAAATGTCAACATGTACTCAACCTTTTGAAAATATGAGACATTTTACCTTTTTGTTTTCATACTAGGTCTCTGAAACTCATTGTTGATTTTATACTTATAGCACATATTAGTTAAGATAGCCACATTTTAAGCACTCAGTCACATATAACTAGTGGCTATTATAGTAGACAGCATAGGTTTACATAATATATTTTCTTCCTTTATTTAATAGCCAAAATAGTTAAGACTATAAATTGACCTCTCATTATAGCTTTGACCACATCCCACAAGTTTTTATAGCTTTTTTGCTTTGTTTTGCTTTCTGGTTTTTGTAAAATAGAGTCTCATTATGCAGCTCTGGCTGGCCTGGAACTTGCTATGTAGCCTAGGCTAGCCTTAAACTCATGGTAGTAATCCTGCCTCAGCCTCCCAAATGCTGGGATTACAGGCATGTGCCACTTTGCCCAGCTCTATACCTCTTTTTTTCCTAAATAAAATATTGTGATTTTGATTCCTCTTTATTCCATATTTCTTTAAAAGAATACTTTTTAAATATCCAAATAATTGGTTATTATTTTTTAATTGTTAATTCTTGGTCCCATTGTGTAACTTGTGCAAATTCTATGCTTTGAAAATTAAAGTGGAATCATAGCCTACTATAGGTTTGTTCCAATTTAGACTTATTAATTGTATTATTTAACTCATCTTAGTAATTAATTTTTGTCCATTTAATCAATAATAGAATGCTAGTGGTTTCATTTCTCAATACAATTCTTTCTTCCTATTTTTCTTCTTATGTCTCATGGCTTTTTTGATGTATTTTGACTCTATGCCATTTAGAAGGCCTGCAGCCATACCACTGTGGCGTCAAATCCCATCAGATCTTGGAAGCTAAGTAAGGTCGGGCCTGGTTAATATTTGGATGTGAGACCACCTGAGAACACCAGCTGCTGTAAGCTTGGGAGAAGGACGTGGCAGCCCACTCCCAAAAAACTATCAGCCACTGAAAACACTGCGAATAGCAGAGAAGCACTAACAATACTGTTTTGCCTGTTGTACATAGGGTTGCTATGAGTTGGACACCGACTCGATGGCACCTAACAAAAACAACAATAGTTTCATTTCTCAACACAATTCTTTCTTCCTATTTTTTCTTATGTCTCATGACTTTTCATATATTTTGACTCTATGCTGTTTAGTATATAGCATTTTATGTTATTTAGTCATTATGGGCAGTATTTCATCTATATAAATAACCTTATAATTTTACTTAATGATTGTTATCTTTAAAAATACTTTGATTTTACTACTGCTTTAATTTTTTTTCATTTGCCCACAGTTATTTTTACCCATCCATTTATTTTATATATCCTGTTTTCATTTCTGCTAGTGGTTACAAGTGTTTAATTTTAACATTTTTGAAAGTATACTTTAACATATTTCTCTGCATATCCAACTTAGGAAAGAAGTAATAATCTATGAATCCTTGGGGTCTAAATTAGGAAACTTGTGTGTGCTTTATAATTTTTGTCTGCTTCCCACAAGTATTCACCAGTCATTAGTAATTTAATTGTGGGTTACTATCATTTAAGATGCATTTAAAAATTATATGTCAGCTGGGCATAGTGGTGTGTGTCTATAGGCCCAGTACTTTGGAGGCTGGGCCAGGACTATTTAAGACCAGAAGTTCAAGATCAGCCTGGGCAACATAGTGAGACCTCACTGGGGGAGAAGAAAAAAAAAATTATTTTTTAATAAATTTTAAAAACAAAAATTAAATATCTTCTACTCCAAAGATTATTTCTGGGTTTTGATTCAATCTTACAACCAAAATTATAATAACTTATTTTGACTTAACTTCATAAGTCTACCTCGTTTCAGTTTCAGTTTTCCTATACCACTCTTCTACACCATTATTTCCTCTGAGTTGAGTCATACATTTTGTTGGCTGGAACAAGCATTCAAGAAAGTGTTTAGCAGGGCACGGTGGCATGTGCCTGTAAATCCCAGCCCTCAGGAGGCTGAGGCAGGAAGATTGCTACCAGTTCAAGGCCAACCAGGTCTACATAGCAAGACTCTGTCTCTAAAATAAAAATAAAAAATTTTTTAAAAAATTTATTTATTGCTGTACTGGGGATTGAACCCAGGGCATCATGCATGCTAGTTTAACATTTTTTTTAATTTTAAAAAAATGTAAAATTTACCATCTCAAACATTTCTAAGAAGTGTTACAACTATATTCACATTGTACAACAAATCTCCAAAACTTTTCCATGTTGCAGAATTGAAGCTCTGCAGTTAAATGATTCCCTATGTCCTCCGCTCTCCTCCCTCCAGCAACCGCCATTCTACTTCCTGTTCAAGGAGTTTGACTGCTCAAGGCACATTTCCCCATGTCAGGATCCTAGCCTCTTTCAAAGCCCTGATTTCCAGCTGAGAACAATGATTCCTACCTCTGAGCTCCCAAAGTCCCTTTATGGAACCTTCTGATGGCTTTTAACACCATCTGTCTTTTATCATAGTGAACATGTCTTATCCTATCCCCTAGTGTATTGCCTTACACACGGCACAGTAATACGCTTAGGAAGGAAGAATGGCCAGGTGCAGTGGCTCACACCTATAATCCCAGTGACTCAGAAGTCGGAGGCAGGAGGATCACAGGTTCGAGGCCACAGGCAGCCTGCAGAATGTAGAGAGACCCTGTCTCGACAAAAAATAAAAAATGGGCTGGGGGGTGCATCCCGGTGGTAGGCACTTGCAAAGTATGTGCGAGGCCCTGGATTCAACCCCCAAGTACCACCAAAAAAAAAAGAAAAGAAAAGAAAAGAAAAAAGAGAGAAGAATGAATGAATGAATGAATGCTTCAGAGTCTCCTACTAACCTCTAGGCCCTGCGCAGACAGGGGCTGTACTTGTGTTTCCAGCACACAAAAGGACTAAGATGGGCCTTGATGGCCAATTGCTGACCCTGTGCAGGCAGCCAATGTTCCAGCTGCCATCTCTGATGGAGAGGGTGACGGTTGGGGGATTACCCAGGGGAGACCTTTTAGACATAGGGAGATGAATGGGGAGGTGAGGAGTCTGGGATGAGTGTCACACGCCCTGCCCCCCACCCCCATTCCATCCACCCTCAGTATTGGGATCAGCGATGCAAAGCTAAATGATCTCTGTGAAGGAGAAGGGTGACCAGTAGCAGGTCTGGACAATGCCTGGAGGCGGGAAAGGTGTGCCCCAACCGAGGGTCACCTGAAGAAGCGGTGTTATGGACGCAGGACAGGGTGAGCCTGTGGTCCACAGTGAATCCACAGGTCACCCCCTCCTCATTTAGGCCCTGGGTTTTACCTGCTGCCCAGGACCAGCCTAGTAGACAAGGGCTGTACCACAGCCTGTAGTGGCCAGGCCCCCGCCTCAGCCCAGGCGAGGCTGACGCGGTCTCTTGTGCCTCCACAGAAGGACTTCACCGTACGCGAGGAGCTGCAGCAGCAGGACGTGGAGCGCTGGCTCGGCTTCATCACCTTCCTGTGTGAGGTGTTCGGCACCATGCGCAGCAGCACTGGTGAGCCCTTCCGCGTGCTGGTGTGCCCCATCTACACGTGCCTCAGGGAGGTAAGTGACAAGGCCCCGCCCCCGGCTCTGACTCCGCCCCTTCCCCTGCCCTGGCCCAGGCCCCGCCCATCCGCCCTTTCCAACTTCTCCAGTGGAAATGAAAGCTCGAACATACGTGAAAGAAAGCAGGCAGGGGAAAAAAATGCAACAACTACAAAGTTGGATCGCATATAAAGGGATGGATCCCTTAGTTGAAGAGGTAGTAATTTCCCCTGCTTCTGCTTCTAAAGCCAGGTTTTTATCTATTGGGTTTACGTAAAGAGAAACTATGTTTCAACTCAGACTTCAGTAATTCCTAATCTAGAACATCGGTTATAGAGAGGAGACCTAGGGTATTATTTCAATGAATGGATCTTTCTGTTGGGTTGGTTTGCCACTGAATTGTTTGCTTTCAAAAGAATACCTTTGCTTCTAAATTTCATCTGAAAAAGGAATAAACAAGAATAACCAAGAAACTTTTGAGAAACAAGAGTTCCAGGGATATTGCCCTACCAGATATTAAGAGATGCTTTATAAGGTCGTTCTGGCTGCTGGGACCGTAAGGAATAAAACTGAAAGGGGCCAAAAATGGAAGGTGAAAGCCAGATGTGGTGGCACATACTCCTGTCATCCCAACCCTTGGGAGGTTGAGACAAAAGAATAGAGAGTACGTGGTTAGCTTGGGCTGCATAGCAAAACCTGAAAAGGAAAGAAAAGAAAAGAAAAAGGAAGGAAGGAAGGGAGGGAGGGAGGAAGGAAAGAAGAAAGGAGAAAGAGAGGGAGGGCAGAAGGAAGGAAGGAAAGAAGGAGGAGAGAGAGAGAAAGGAAAGGAAAGGAAGGAGAGAAGGAAGGAAGGAAGGAAAGAAAGAGTGAGAAAGCTGGGGTCCATTTGGGAGTACTTGGCGTCATCTAGGACACAGTTGGGCCTGGGAACACAGCTGTGAAGAGGAGGAGGGAGCAGGGTGTCCGGGCTCTAGTTGTAACTTTTAGTTAGAGCCAATAGGATGTAGTGAGGTGAGGTGGAGAGGAGGGAGGAAGTAATGGGGCTCCCACTACCAGCTTGGTGGCAACATTTTCTGGGGTGGCAAATGCTGGAAGATAAACAATGTAGGGGTGACGCCAGAAGTCCAAAGTGCCAACCCAGAAGTTGGTTTCAGGTCATTATATTTGGGTCATCCGTTGACCATCCTTGGGAAGCTGCCTCAAGGCTGGCGGATAGAGGGTCTGAAGAGGCCACATGGAAGATAGGGGATTCATTCGTGTGCTGTTGTCTACACCTGGTCATGTGCTGTGTCTACGTACACCCGGTGCAAGAGGCAGGGGATGGAGGGCATCACCCAGGACTTGGGTGGAGATGGGGAGATGGGGAGATGGGGAGATGGGTCCAGAGATGGGATGGAGGAAAAGTGGCCAGGAGGGAAGGAGGCAAACAAGGAATGTGAGGTGTCAAGAAGGCTCTAGAAGAGCACATGAACCATCACAGTGGTCCTTCAACAGGAGCAGCTGCCACCCCAGCCACACACACACTGTGCTGTCCTTTCCCACCCTGGCAGCCATCTCCTGCCGCCAGGGTGTAGGGAGGGATTGCTTCTGGAGAGCTAAAGTAGATGGAGACGTAGCCTGTGTTTGACCAGAAGGAACGTGTCTGTGGGTGATTTGTTTTGTTTTGCACGTGGTACTTAGAGGTTGAACCCAGGACCTTGTACATACGTTGCAAATACTCTACCACTGGGCTACACCCCCAGGCCATTTTTAACTTTTTTTATTTGGAGACAGGGTCTCACTAAGTTACGGCTGCCTCTGGCCTCAAACTCATGATCCCTGTGCCTCCACCTCCTGAGTTTCTGGAATTACAAGCACGTGCCACTGCTTAGAGCTGTTTGTGCTTTTGAATGGAGGAAGGTAATAAGCAAAGGGAGGGGTGTATTTGTGTTTTGGGAGCTTGCTCAATCCAGCCTAAAGCATAGAACACAGACCCCTTGGGGTGCTTGGTAAACTCAAAGGCCTCTGCTGCTCCATGTAGGCAAGTCCTTTCTTCATAAACGCGCTTGAGTTCAGACTTGCCTCACAAATTCAGCCCATGGCTTCTCCTGACTTGATTTCCCCCTCCAGGGCTGTGGCACACTGTGCAGCACCAAGAGGGCCAGGAGCGCTGCCCTGTGCAGCCCTTTGGGATGAGCAAAAGGCAGCTCTTGCAGGCCGGAAGCAGCCTCTGGGGTTGGCCTCTGGGGTGCGCCAATCCTTCCTTGCATTGTCCTGGACCCCTAGGAGCCACCTCAAGATAGGGAGCATTGCTGGTCTAGGGCAGTGACCTGAATTGCCCCAGCACATTGCCTCTGCATGATCTGGACCCTTCCTGGTGTTGTTATCACCTGCCCCCCCCCCCCCAAGCAGGAAGCAGAACTGTTGCTGAGCACTGGCCCTGGCTGTTGGGACACATTTCACACCGCCTGAGGTAGTGCAAACTTTCTGGTGTGAGATCCGGAAGTTGCCAGAAGGTCTGCAGAAACAGGAAACAGAGAGTCTTCCTAACCCGCACTTGTTTCATGTACTAAGCTTTTTAGGACGGTTTAACAAACACAGACCAACACTGTGCCCATGGTGGTGGTGGTGTTAGGTGCGGTCAAGTCGGAATCCAACTCATAGCGACCCTGCATACAACAGGCGAAACACTATTATCAGTGCTTCTCTGCTGTTATAGGGTTTTCAATGGCGGATTGATTTTCGGGAGTGGGTTGCCAGGTCCTTCTCCCAAGTGCCTATGGTAACCTTGAATAAATAAGTCACCTGTGGCCTTCATCATTCTGTAAAAGAAGCAACCAGAGTCCCAAGCAGAACCAGATCAATGGGGCCAAGCTACCTGCCACCTGTGTTCACATCCTGGCTTGGCTGGGTTTTAGCTGGGCCATCTTGGGGGAGAGTTTGCCACTTTCTCTGAGCTTTTCTCATCTGCAAAGGGGGTTCATGATGCTTTCTCTGCAAAGGTTTTAAAAGAATGGGATGGTGTGGGAATGGAGCTAAATGCATAAGGGCCACCAGGCCAGAGTGTAGAAGAAAGTGCCCAGAGGACTCAGTCCAGGGCATTGCAGCTCTCCAAAAGCTGTGTGTCCCCTAGGCTGATGGGCTTCAGGGACTGAACATGTGCTTAATCCTAAAGGGGGCAAGGGCTGAGTACCCTGTCCAGGGACACACAGCTAGTGCATGCCAAGGCTGGCCTGGAATTTCTGACCTCCCCATTCAGGGCTCTTTGCAGGAGAGAACTTGGCTTCCCCACGATGGGGCCTTGAGAAAGTATGAAGACCCAATCAGGTGCTCTAGGGGTATTTCCAGTCCCTTATGAGAACCTGAGGCCTTCCCCAACTCCCTGGAGACCCCTGCATTCTTACAGCCAAAGCCATACCCCTAGTGACCCACTTCCTCCAACTAGGCCCCTCATTCCACAGTCCCACCCCTTCCCAATAATCTATTCAAATTTTTAATCCATCTGTGGATTAAACCAGTGATTAGGTCAGAGCTCTCATGATCTCATTGCTTCTGGAAACATTCTCACGGAGAAACACGAGGTGTGCTTTACTAATCTCCTAGGCATCTCTCAATCCAATCAAGTTGACAATCAAGACTAGTTATCACTAACTTCCAGAATCATGTCCAACCGCCCAGTAGACCGCCCCGATCTTGCCTCAGGCTCCCCCAGCAAGGTAGAAGAGCTGCAACCCAAAGCCCCCTTGCCCAGCCCAGGCCCTCATGTGGGCCCAGCTCTATCCTTCCTACCTCCAGGTAGTCAGGCAGCAGCCCCTGATCTCACCCCCCTTGCCTTGCTTCTGGAGCCCTCCCCACCACATTGGCACTGTTCCTCTTTCCTTACTGCCCCTGAGTCAAACACAAGCCCACTGGCCATCAACATATAAAGAGTCTCCTTTAGAAGAAACCTAGGGGAAGATACAAAGTCCTCACAACTGGCCCGGGTCTTTACTGGCCTGGGTCTTGGGGTCCTCCTGCTCACAGTTCACCTTCATCCCCAGGCCCACTAGCCTGGAGGATAGCAGCTCTCAGAGGCACACTACCCCAGGGCAAGTCCTCTGGGCACTTCCTTCCCCAATCTGACCTAGTCGAATGAACCGTGCTCTCGTAGTTACTCAAGCTTAAAACCTTGGAGTCATTTCTGTGTCTTCCTTCCTGGCCCTGACACTTCCTCCCAGGCCCACCCACGCAAATTCATCTCTTCTATGACTCCATTGGCCCAGATCTGCAGACCTAGCACCCAAGCAGCTCCCTCCTAGGGACTGGGAAGTTCCCTCTATCATTGCTGCATCCTCTCCACGTTGCCTGATAGTGGTATTTAGCAATGATAGCAGTACATCTCACCACATGGAAGGCACCTTCCAAAGCACTTTAGACATTCTTTTCTCTTTTAATTTGTGCCACACCTTACAGATCATTCCCACTTTCTAGAAGAAAATAGAGATGAGCCAACTAGCCCAGGGCCACAAAGCCATCAAATGGCAGAGTCAATATTGGACTCTCTGACGACTGAGTGCCAGCCCCTAACCATTCCACTTCACTTCAGAGCAGGCACTACTGTATTCATATTCTCAGTCCTTTACCCAGTACCTGCTAGATGGTGGGAGCCCAATACATCTTTATGGAATCAACTGCAATTTTGACATAAACAATACATGCCAGTCAGCATCCTTCATGGAAATGTAGAGAATATTTTCAATGATCTCTTTTATTGTTTAGGAACAAGTTGTTTGTCAAGGTGGTTTTTAGAGTGACTGACAAGTTTTATTGATCAGCTAAAGATATTTATAACTTCTATTTGCTCAGCAACCTCTTTTATTTTTTTGTATTTTTTAAAAGGTAGTAATAACACTTAACAGAAGATCTACCCTTTTAACAGATTGTTAAGTATAAATATGGTTATTGTTATTAATCTCCTGTTGTTATCTATTGGTGCGATGTTGTACAGCAGGTCACCAGTACTTATTCATCTATCTGAAATTTTGTACCCATTGGTTAGCTATTCCCCATTTCCCATCCCCTTAGCTTTTGGAAGCCACTATTCTATTCTCTACCTCAATGAGTTTGGTCATTTCAGATACTTAAAGTATCAGTCTGCTTTCTATTGTTATAATAAAATACCCAAGGCTGAGTATTTTATAAGAATAAGACATTTATTTAGCTCACAGTTTCAAAGGCTGAGAGTCCAAATATCATGGTACCAGCTTTGGCAAGGGCTCTCCTGGCCACATCACATCATGGTGGATGCATCATAGCAGGAGAGTATACAAGAAAGAGATCACATGGTGATACCGGAAGCCAGACAGTGATTCAGGGATCAAGCCTACTCTTTTTGTGACTCATTCTCTCAGGAATTTACTAATCCCTTCAAAGGGCATCATCTGCCAATGATATGATTACCTCTCCCTAGACCCTACCTCTTAAAGGTGTGCCCCACCTCCCAACACAGCCATAATGGGGACCAAACTTCTAATACATAAACTCTGGGGGGATAAATCACCTCCAAACCATAGTAATTAATGCAAGTGGAATCATATAGTATTTGTCCTCCTGTGACTGGCTTATTTCACTTAGCATAATGTCTTCCAGGTTCCTCGATATTGGGTATTATAAGATTTCCTTCTTTTTAAAGGTTAAATAATACTTTACTGTACATATATACCACATTTTCTTTATCCATTCATCTACTGGTAGACATTTCAATTGTTTTCAGATCTTGACTATTGTGGATTGTGCTACAGTGAACATAGGAGTGCAGATGTCTCTGAGAGAGCATGATTTTGATTGTTTTGAGTAAATACCCAGAAGTGAGATTGCTGGCTCACATGGTAGTTCTGTTTTTAATTTGTTGAAGAACCTTTATACCATTTTCCATAGTAGCTGCATCATTTTACATTCCACCCACATCACACAGGGGTTCTAATTTCTCCATATTCTTACCAAAAATTGCTGTCTTTTGTTCTTTTGATAATAGCCATCCTAACAGGTATGAAGTAACACCTCATTAGGGTTTGGATTCACATTTTTCTAAAGATTAGTGACATTGAGCATTTTTTCATATACCTGCTTGGCATTTGCATGTCACCTTTGGAGAAATGTCTATTCAAAAATCCTTAGCCTACCTTTTAATTGGGTTGTCAGGTTTTTTTGTGTGTGTGTTTTTTTTTGTTTTTTTGTTTTTTTGTTTTTTGCCATAGAGTTGTAGGCGTTCCTTAGATATTTTAGATATTAACACCTTATCTGATGTGTGGTTTGCAAATATCTTCTCCATTCCATATGTTGTTTATCACTGTTGGTTTCCTCCTTTACTGTGCAGAATCTTTTCAGTTTAACACAAGCCTACTTGTCTGTTTTTGCTTCTGTTGCCTATACTTTTGAAGTCATATCCAAAAATCATTTCTCAGACCAACATCAAGAATCTTTTTCTCTACATTTTCTAGTTTCAAGTCTGACATTAAAATCTTTAATCCACACTGAGTTTTTGTAAATAGTGTGAGGTAAGAATCCATTTCATTCTGCATGTAGATATCAAATTTTCCCAACACCATTTGTTGAAGGGACTGTCTTTTCCCCATACTGTGTTCTTGGCACCCTTGTTGGGGATCAATTGACTGTAAATGTATGAATTTATTTCTGTACTCCCTACTCTGTTCCATAAAGTTTAGCAGTTTTTATCCTAGTACTATACTGTTTTGATTACCGTAAGTCTGTACTATATTTTGAAATCAACAAATGTGATGCTTCCAACTTTGTTCCTCTTTGTTCAAAATTGCTTTAGCTATTTGGGGTCTTTTGTGTTTCCCAGTGAACGTTAGAATTTTTTTTTAACATTTCTGTAAAAATGTGTATTATAAGGATTGTACTGAACCTGTAGATCACTTTGGGTAGTGTAGACGTTTTTACCATATCAAGTCTTCATATCCAAAATCAGGAACAAGATAAGGATGCTTTCTGTCACCATTTGTATTCAATATGGTTTTGGAAGCCCCTGTCAGAGTGATTAGGTAAGAAAAAATAAAAGGCATCCAAATCAAAAAAGAAGAAATAAAATAGTCTCTGCTGGCAGATGACATAGTCTTATAATATAAAAATTCTAAGCCAGGCATGGGGGCTGGGATTTAGCTCAGTGGGTAGAGCGCTGTGCTGCAGTCTCTGAGGTCCCCAGTTCAATTCCCAGCACTGCAAAAATGGGAGAAGGGCCTGGCAATCCACTCCCAAGGCAATCCCGAAGCACTCAGCCATTGAAAACCTTATGAGGGTAGCTATGAGTCGGATACTGACTCGACGGCACCTAACAACAGCAACAACAAGCCAGGCATGGTGGCAGACACCTGTAAATCCCAGCGCTTCAGAAGCTGAGGTGGGAGGATCATGAGTCAGATGCCAATCTGGGCTACATGGTGAGGCCCCATCTAAAATCATCATCACCATCATCATCTAAAGACTCCCTTCAAAAAAACTGTTGCCATTAGTAAACAAATCAATGAAATTGCAAGATGCAAAATCAAATATAA
Source organism: Pedetes capensis (assembly GCA_007922755.1). Lineage (NCBI taxonomy): Eukaryota > Metazoa > Chordata > Mammalia > Rodentia > Pedetidae > Pedetes > Pedetes capensis. The sequence continues at coordinate 117,474 of VMDO01002628.1, forward strand.
AAATCACATTCACTTCAAAAAGGAAATTAGGAATCCCATTTATAATAGCATCAAAAAGAATAGAACATGGAGGAATAAACTTAATGAAGGGAGTAAAAGACTTTGTACCCTGAAAACAACAAAACGTTGATGAAAGAAATTAAAGAAGATACCATCAAATGGAAAGACAGCCTGTGAACTCCTTCTAATACCTTTCTCAGGACTGCTTCCTCCTGCCCAGACCCTCAGCCAAACTGTGACTGTGAGAGCTCCGCACACAGGAGAGGTGAAGTGACAGTTTGTGGCCCTAGCTGAGAAGGTCTGTGGGCATTTCCCTCATGGCAGCTTGCTTCTCTGAGCCAGGCTGTGGGTCTGGCATGTCCAGCTCCCTCCTTTCCTACCTCATAGGGCTCCCTGCCCCCTCCGCTCCTCTGTCCCTCCAGATCCGGGTGCTGTTTTCTCTAGGGTCCGCAGGGCCCCTTCTTTTAAGAGCTTTGTTGAAAATTCCTTTAGCACAGGAATTATCAGCAGAGCTCTGGGCCCTGATTCTCTCCACTTCCTCTCATCCTTTCTCCCTCCCTCAATCATCCTACCTTCCCTCTGTCCACCCACTCCCCCCAGCCTATCTCTACCCATAATTCACCTCCTGCCCTCTTCAGAGTCTGGCAGCCTGAGCCAGAGGTCAGCGGTGGAGCACAGAAGGAAGAAGGGGCAGTGGTTTCTGCCAAGAATCTCTCATCCCTCTGCACCCACCTTCTGACCCCCACCAACCTCTCCCTCCTCTACCAGCCATCCAGGCCCCAGGACTCCCATTTGCTCCTCCCTGCCCTTCCTGTGCAAGGTGTCTCAGAGGGGTGTCTGCCCAAGGAGCGCGCCCACAAATACGGGGTGCAGCTGGCTGGGCTGCTGGAAGAGGCGGGCAGGCACCACTGGGGAGAAGGCAGAGGCCAGCGAGTCAGGCTCCTCAGGAAATGAAATTGCTCCGTGCAACAATGAGAGAGGCGCTTTTTTAACATTTTGTGTGAGTGTGCATTCAACTGCTCACATTGTTTTGGCTCCAGGGGAAATCTGACCTCGGCAGAGGCTCAGATGAAGTGGGTGTGGGTGGAGAGCCTCAGCTATTGCACTGGGCTGAGAGTCAAGCAGAACATTCTTCAGGGGCACCTTGCCAGAGGGGACCACTCCTGCCCTTCCCAAAGCCAGAGATGGGACTGCCTTGGCCAGCTCCGGGCCCACTTTAACCAGAAGAAGCCAAGCTTGGCTGTGCTCTGGGCAGCGGGGGACTCTGACAGGGAGTGGAGATTTGCTGGCCGCTTCCATGGGAAATGATCCTCAACCCTGCACCTCGGGAAGCTTTTACAGAATTACAAATTCCCAGACCCTCGCTTCAACCAATAAACCAAACTTCCTGGGGATGGGGTTGGGCTGAGGATGTAAGCTTTCCAAGTGATTCCAGTGTGCAGCCAAGGTCAAGTAACACGGGCAGCCGGAGCAGCCGCGTCTTAGGTGCATTGTAGGTGCATTGCGTGGCTAGAGACAAGCCAAAAACATTGTGGGAGGGGCCCAGCCTTAGGAGCTGAAACCCCTGTTTGAATCCCAGCTGCGTCACTTACTGGCTGAGGACTTTAACCTAATTCTATCGTCTTTCTGAGCCTCAAGTTTCTTTTCTGTAGCATGGGAATAATACTCATTCTGTGGGTTTACTTTGTTGTTGTTAGGTGCCTTCGAGTTGGTATCCGACTCATAGCGACCCTCTGTACAACAGGGGAAACACTATTGTCAGTGCTTCTCTGCTGTTCATAGGGTTTTCAATGGCAGATTGATTTTTGGGAGGGGGTTACCGGGTCCTTCTCCCAAGCCTACAGCTTCTGGTGTCCCCAGGCGGTCTCCCATCCAGGTACTAACCAGGCCCGACCCTGCTTAGCTTCCGAGATCTGACGGGATAGGATGCTACAGGGCTATGGCTGCAGGCTGGGTTTACTTTAGGGCTTAAAATAAGTGAGACATTCATGTAAATCAAGTGGTGCATGGCAGCCCAGGAGTGAGCGGTCATATCCTGTGCCACCGTTGGTGCTATCATGTCCCCACCATAGCTCAAGAGAAGCACCGCATCGTAGGAGGCCCCACAGAGGAAAGTCCATTCTCCTAACTGGGCACCCAAGGCCCCCCCGGTTTAACTTGACATCCCACCCCCGCCAGCCACACTGCTCCAATTGTATTTCCATGGTCAGCCTTGCATTCCTCCTGCCTGGCTCTTGTCCACCTTCAAGGCCAGGCTCACTCCTCGCCTCCTCCCACCCGTCCCTGACTTGCAACTCTTTCTTTTCTTTTCTCTTCTTTTCTTTTCTTTTCTTTTTTTTTTTTTCTTTTCTATTTCAGACAAGGTCTCACTCTGTTACCCAGGCCCAGCCTCACTCTTGGGATCCTCCTACCTCAGCCTCCCAAATGCTGGGATTACAGACATGTGCCCCCATGCCCAGCAACACACAACTGTCATATCATGCTATAGAACTAGTGTCCACACAGGGCTGTCGACATCTGATCTCTGGGCTTGTCTCCTGCCAGGTGGTTGTATTAATGCCTTATGACCCCTTCCTGGTTGCTTTTAAATCATTTCACTCTTTCATTGGTACCTGGGGGCAGGCTGGGTTTCATCTGTCACAGAATCCTGGCTGCATTGTGCTCAGATTTCTTTGCTCATTCTAGAAGCATTGATTTGGTCTGAGACCATGCTTCCTTTTTAATAAACTGTAAAGTTTCTACAGGGGCTGGGATTTGGCTCAGTGGGTAGAGCACTGTGCTGCAGTCCCTGAGGTCCCGAGTTCAATTCCCAGCACCGCAAAAATGGGAGAAGGGCCTGGCAATCCACTCCCAAGGCAATCCCGAAACAGTCAGCCATTGAAAACCCTATGAAGGTCTCTATGAGTCGGATACTGACTCGACGGCACCTAACAACAACAAAGTTTCTACAAGTGCTGGAAGGAGGCAGTATCAAGTTGTGACCCCACCCCACCCCATCCACTTGGTGACGATGTCCACAGAAATTACATAGCAATGAATACTTATGGTGGGTTGTAAACTGGGCGGGTATTGAGGGAGAAGGGTGGGTGGGGAGAGGCAAGCCGCTGAGGACACAGAGTAGGTGGGACTGGGGCTTAGGGAAAGCAGGTATGGGCAGGTATTGAGGGAAAGCGGAGAAGCCTCCAGAGAAAAGATTTGGGCCCGGATGTGGAGCAGATCATGACCCACCTATTAAAAAAAAAAAAAGCCTGATGAAGTGCAGGTGCAACCCAGTGATCCCAGCACTCAGGAGGCTGAGGCAGGAAGATCTTGAGTTCCAGGTCACCCCGGGCTATTTAGTAAGACCCTGTCTCAAAAACCCAGAAAGAAAAAAACGTAGTGGGGAGGAGGCTAAAGAGTAGGTTGAGATGGGCCAACTCTGGCTCCCACCCTTCTGATGGATACAGGATGACACCAAGAGCCTCTGAAAGTTTGTAAGCCTGAAAGCAACACCCTAGAAGGCATAAAGGAGAGTTTATGTGTTCATTCAACTAACAATGAGGGAAAATATGCTACTTCCTTATTGAACTGAAGAGTCTTTTTTTTTTTTTTTTTTGCGGTACTGGGGTTGAACCCAGGGCCTCATGCCTGCATGCTCTGCAAGTGCTGGACCACTGAGCTGCACCTCAGCCCATTTTTTTTTTTTTTTTACTTTTTGAGACAGGGTCTCGCTAAGTTACGCAGACTCCCTCTGGTCTCGAACTTGCGATCCTCCCGCCTCCACCTCCCAAGCCGCTGGGATTACAGGCGTGCGCCACCACGCCCAGCTATGAACTGAAGAGTCTTCTAAACACATTTCTTGTTAAAAATGTGCTGAGATGCCAAAGTCACCTCCATCTGGAGCCAGAGGCCCCCCTGGGGAACTCAAGCACTATGGAAAGCACGGTGCCCCCAATAATGGGGGCTGGGAAGTGGGAATGGAAGGAGTCCAGGGGAATCTTAGCAGAGAACAGAACTCCCCAACTCCGGGGTCTTCTTTAAATTTGTTCTTTGTTCTCACTGTAACAGTCAAACGAAAAGACAGCAGGATGGGGGGAATCAGAATGAAGCCTGAGAAATCAGGAGACCCTTGCTCCATGAGCTGTCTCTTCCAGCCCAGAATGTTTCTCTGAGCAGGAAGCCTTCCCGGGCCGGGTCCTCAGGCCCTGGGCACTGGTTTAACATCAGAGTCTCTGCAGGTCTCACAGCTGCTGCTGTGAATACCCGGGCTTCAGCCACCGTTCCTGTAACTCTACTGAAAAAACCCCCACCAGGTCAGCCCCCTCCCCAGCTCTGTTCCCCTCTTCTGCTTAGTCCAGGCAGCCAAGGCACTGACTGCCATGATGCCGACCTGCCCAGACCCCCACCCCAAATCCGCACACACACACACACACACACACACACACACACACACACACACACACAGTGAGAGGCCCCCCCCCACCCCCTGCCAGGCTGTGGGGATCCTTGACCTCGGCAAGATAAAACTGGCGTCTCCCACCCAGCCCACCGTGCTGCCTCTCCCCACCCCCACCCCATAACTGTTCCACTTCCTTAGCCAGGCTCTGCACACTGAAATGTGAAATCCGAAGCCAGTGTTCCCCTTAGCAACCATGGTAACACAGGATCTGATAGAGAGCCTGGAATTATAAAAATACCAGCTTCCACCAGACACTGGTTTCCAAAGGGAAACCAGTCTCCAAGCCAGAACCATTTTTAAACCGTCTTAAAAACTCAAGTGCTTGTCAACCCACCCTGAGGGTGGCTTCATGAGGACGCCTCTGGTTCTCTTTTGGAAGGTGGTGTGGGTGCAAGCTTTGGGTGTTTTCTCAAAAATAGAGATTCGACGCACGTGTGGCTCACGGGGGATTTAACTTGCCCTATAAAGGGCACATAGGTGGGGGCAGTGTTTCCTAATAAACACCAACTGTTTGGCATTTTTAACCGTTAGAGTGAATGGCCAAGCCGTGACCCCTGCCCTTCGGGTTTCTTCCCAGGGGCTCCTCAGCTCCCTCCCTCCCACTCATAGAAAGGGAATGACTTGGTCTCTCTCCCCTTCTTGGAAAGCAATTTAAATTCATATAGCCATTTTCCAACAGGAATTCTACTTTTAAGGCCTCAGGGAGGGACGTGAGAGGGGGAGGCATGTAAACTTTCCACACTCATGATCAACAAGAAAAGCCCAGCATCTCATGCCCACCCTTGTCCAGTCTGGACCAAGTCATGAAATCTCTGCCTGGTGCCAGTGATCCCTACGGGGGCCCTTGGCCTGGGAAAAGGAGCTCTAGGGGATAGGGGTGCCCTCTCACCAGCCTGCCCCCCGGGGGTAATGGCCTCCTCAATACCCTCTATACCCTTGTCATCCCCACTCCACCCCACCCCCATTCCTCCTCCTGCCTCTTTTCTCCTGGGGCCATGCCTTGTAATTTGGAAAAATATTCTAACTCAGTAATTAATGCCTGAACTTTAAGAGGCCCCTGCTTCTGCAGAGCTGGGCTGAAGGCGAGTGGGGATGGGGATGGGGTGGGGAGGAGGTAAAGTGGGGGTTGCAGATATTTTCTAAATGGTCCCCCAGCTGGCCTGTAGAGGGTAGGATTCTATCTGGCTGAAGTTATGTGTATAAGATACATGTATCCACACACACATACATGCATCTGTCTAGATGTGTAGGTCCTTAGGGTTTAAAGCCGCCATGATAGCATATGTCCCCACCCACGGCTACTTCCATGGCAGAGTCTGTTCACAGAGACTGGGAACACAGGGAGCTAGGTGGGGGCACTTTCTGAGGGCAGATCGAGTAGAAGGATTGTCTGAGAGGGAAGGACAGTGACATAAGTGTTTTAAAGATAATAAACTAGGTGCTTTGAAGGGGAAAAAAAAAAAAAGGCTATCAGTAACTTCAGATAACCCAGAAGTCAAAAAGTAAGACTTGCCTGTTTCCCACAGTGGGGGGTGGGGGACAGCTGAATTAAACCCCCGCCATCCTGCCCTGGCCCCCAGCTTCCTCCTCAGCCCCTCCCCAAGCTCTGCCCTCTGTCCTACCCAGGCTTGTGCTCCAGCTCAGCTGGTGGTAACTGCGGCACATGCGATTTTCCACAATCTGCTATGGCCTTTCTTCCTCAACCTGTTCCCCATCTCTGCACTCATAGTTTGCATTTAACTTGAATTGATGATATTCCACTCGCTGCTGCCCTTCGCAGCATCAGGTGGAAATTATGGTAGGAGGCACTGGTCCTGTGTGAGTGATGCCCACTCAGGAACCACCTTTCCTCCTCTTTAATGTCCACCTCAAGACCCAGCTAGAATCCAGGTCCTTATTGATGGGCTGGATCAGCCCAGGTCACAGGTAGCCTGGGCCAGGGTCTGTAAGAAGAAACATACCTCCAGGAGCAGCCCCTTCAGGTAGCCAGAAAGAGGGAATGCATAGAAAGAAAGGTGTACATAGGACACAGCTCTGGCTCTCAGGTTCCTTGTCAGATTGAGAATTAAATGTGTATAACTTAGTTGACTTGCAACTTACAAAGTGACTACCTCCCTTCCCTGTACGACCTTGTCTGAGGGACACACCACCTCTGAAAAACAAAGACATGAAGTAAAGGGATCAGTCAGCAGCATGTTTAATTGTATAATATGAAGTGCTTCTTAATGAGAAAAAATATGTGAAGGAACACAGTAAAACAAGTCTCAGGGCCATTGCATATGCTATTCCCTCAGGGAGAATCTCTGTTTTCTAGATATACTGGTCACTGCTCAGATGTCCGTTCCTTAGAAGGGTACCTCCCTGACTACACTCACCCCTCCCCAGTCTGCCACCCCTGTCTCCAGCCTGCTTGCTTTCTCTTGATAGGCTTAATCTGCTTCTTTTGTATCTTCACACTAGCATGAAAACTCTCTAGAGGCAGGAAATGTGTCTATTCACAGTTGTATCCCCAGTGGTGCTTGACATACAGTAGATGCTCAATAAATACTTGTTGAGTACATTCTATTGAAACAGAGTGTCTGGACTGAGCAAAGATGGAGACCCCAGTCAGCCTTTCTAAAATGAGCCTGGGGAGGTTTCTCAGAGGAGGTAAATGCAGAATCCTCAAAGAGGCAAGGGAGGGGGTCAAGGTGGGCTGACTCCAAGTGGTCGCTGGAGATAAGCCCAGAACTCACAAGGGAAGAGAATACTCCCTGCCAGGCTAGCTCAGAGGAAGTGATTTGTGCCCACCGTCAGAGTGACCCCGGGCAGAAGTGCTCTCAGGCCAAGGAGCTGCCTGGGTTCTGGCCCCCATTCCGCCCTGGCTAGGGGGTGTTGTCTCGACTTCAATCACTCAGCTTCGTGGGAGGTTTCATTCATCCATCCAAAGTCAGGGTCCCATGAGACACGATCATGAGGAGAAGTCAGGATGGGCTTCGGGCCGAGCGTCCAGAATGAGGAGCCCATGGGGAGAGAAGATTGCAGGGGCACCTAGTGAACATCTGTGCAGGCAGCACCTTCAGCCAGGCTTGCAGAGCCGGAGAGTCGAGGTCCCACCATTCCCACTGCCCCTGTGAGGGAGGAGGGGAATGCGCAGGGGAACAAATAAGGTCACTGTGAAGGTCAAACACAAAGGGGAGCACGGCATGGGAGGTGGAAGGGTTGGGGAGCTGGGAGGACATCCACAGTCACAAGCACTGAAGACCACAGATGCCTCCTAGGCCCTACCAGTTACAGCAAAATCTCAGCTATGAAGGCACACGTCCAGTGACAATATCATGTGAGCCACATCTATAATTTCAAGTTTTCTAGTAGCCACATTTAAAAAAAAAATAGGTTAAGGACTGAGGGTATAGCTTAGTGGTAGAGTCCCTGTTCACCATGTGTGAAGCCCTAGGTTTGGTCCTTGGAACAGGTGAAATTCACTTTATGTCACCCATTATACCTAATTTAAATTTTTGTTTTGTTTTGTTTGCAATGCTGGGGATCAAACCTCGTGCCTGATGCATGCTAAGCAAGTGCTTTACCCTGAGCTGCATTGCCAGCCCTTGTTTTTTTGAGACAGGTCTCACCATGTAGCTCAGGCTGGCCTTGAACTTATGATCCTCCTATCTCAGCCCCCTGGGTGCTGGCATTAGAGATGTGCCACCACACTAGGCTCAATGAGACATTTTTCTTTTTCATTTTCTTGTAACTAAGTCCCTGAAACCCAGTGCCTATTTTATACTGAAGGCACCTCTGAGTTTGGACTAGACACACTGCAAGTCCTCAAGACCACGTGTGGCTAGTGGTAATGGTGGTGGAAGGCATGGGTCAGGAGACTAGCTCCTGGAATCAGCAGGCTTTTGGAAGAGTTCTGAATCTCCAAAAGTCTCAAAAGTACTTTTTATAACTTCCCTCTCTCTGGGTTCTGGCCCCCTTCCCACCCAACCGGAAGGGGGAACAGTGAGAGCTGAACCCTAAAGCTTATAACCAAAGTCTAGGGTGGTTGGTTGGTGGAGCTCCCTGATGGGGTCTGTAAAAGGCAATTCTTCCGGCCACCAATGAAGAGGGAGAAAAAGTAAAAAGGGAGAAAAGCATGGAAAGGGAAAGGAAGAGCTGTGGCTGGGGTGGCGAAGTGCGTGAGTGGGATCAGAGCAGAAGCCACAGCCAGGGACCGATGCTGGGCGGGGCAGGCAGCTGCCCGTGGCAACTTACAATGCTCAAAGAGAAATCGTGGCCCATTGCAGAGAAGGCACAATTAGCTCATTCTTTCATTGCCCTTTTGATTACACAGGACAACCATTTCTGTAATTAAGACCTCCTCCCTCACTCAGAGGTATTGAAACATAAAAGTATTTGCTGAATCTGGTTTCCCAGGGTTAAAAGCCAGACTTAGGAAATGCAAACACACTTGTGGAAATGCAAACACACATGCAGTAACTAATTATCCTTTCATTAAGGCCGAAGCCCTGCTTAAAACAATTAGCTCTGAGACTTGAATGCTAGGTACAACTCCACTCTTTTGCTAATTGTCCTTCCCTGATAGCGGGGATGGGAGATGTGTTGGGGTCGGGGTGGGAAGGGAATGAATTAGTCTGCTGCCCTGGGTCTGGACTGGACTGTGTTCCGCTTGGTTTGGAACTGTTAGTCAGAGCAGAGTTTGAGGTGTGGGGAAGGGCAAGGAGGATGTGGTTTGGGCAAGGGGAGTCAGAGGCTGCCCCAGCCTTGGCGTGGAGCCATGGGAAGTCTCAGAAGCTACTGCTGGCCACGGGGAGGTGGCTTGCCTGGCTGGAGCGGAGGGTGTCGGCCAAGGATTAGCTGACTGGAAAGCAATTAGATGGGGTGGGGCTGGCTGGGAAAATACCTGGAATCCCAGGGCTGGAGTTGAGACTTGTTTTAGCGAACCCTGCAGGCGGGAGGCCTTGTGGGGTCTGGGGAGTGAAGGAGGCTCAGGTTGGCTACAAGCACTTGTTGCCTCTTGCTGATGGGAAGAAGTGGATTATAGCGCAGGGGAGGGCCGGGGGTCCCGCAGCCCTCTGGGAAAGAGGCCTTTTTCCTCAATTACCATCTCCTCTCTTGAAATGCCTCCCCCACCTGCCCCTGAGACTCTGTGGACTCCCCCGAGGCCTGCCCAGGGTCCTGGGATAGCCGCCCCTAAGTGAAGGAGGTAGAGGTGCCACGTTACCCTTCTAGGACTTTTGTATTAGGAAAGGAAAGATCGAAAGAGAAAAATGGGTTTCCCAAAGGAAAAAGATGTTCATGTTTTGCGGGGTATAACAGAAGCTACTGGCCCTGGCGAGAACCAACTCCCCAGAAAATCCCATGTGCATTAAAGCTTGCCCTGACCCCTGTCCTCTGGAGCTGGTCTCCCAGCTAAGGGCCCCGACTCCAGAAACGAAGCTGCAGGTTTGCATACAGGCAATGGAAAGGCTATGACTGCTCAGAGGGGCCTTCCAGATCACCCCGAAATGTGCAAGATGCCAAGTGCTGGCCCAGGCCAGAGCAGGCCTCCCTCCAATTCCAAGGGTCCCTGACAGCTCATTTTTCCTCTCCTCTCCCCTTACCCTCTCCTCTCCTTTCTATATAGGTCAGATCAGCAAACTTCTACAAAAGAAAGAAGCCGGGTAGTAAATAGTTTAGCCTTTGCAGGCCAGTAGCCAAAATCAAATTGAACCATATCTCTGTGCCTTGCAGTGCACAGAGCAGCAGCGTGAATCCATGGGAGCAGTCTCTTTCTAAATGGCTCGGTTCTGCCCTGGGTGTGCAAGAGTGGCCTAGACAGTATGTAAATGAATGAGAGTGTCTGTGTTCCAGCAAGACCTTATTTATGGACACTGAAATCTGCATTTCATATAATTTGTATGTCTCATTATAGTCTTCTTTTGGTTTTTTTTCCTCCAACTATTTAAAACTGTAAAAACTGTTCTTAGCTCATGGGTTGTGAGAAACACGTTGCGGCCAGATCTCGTTGGTACCTGTAGTTGACCCACCCTGATCTGGACCTGTGGTTGTCAGGTGGGAAATTCCCCTCCAGATGGTTCTGATGCACATTCAAGTCTGAGAGGATTTGCAGGTTCCCAGGCAATGCGGGTGCTGCAGGGAGGAGGACCATACGCTAAGCACCGTGATCTAGTCCGACTTGCACCCCCGTTTTACAGAGGACAAAAACAGAGGTGACATAGCTCTGTCATGTGAACCCAAGCAGAGGCTCCTTCATCTCAGGATGCGGAGCTGGGTGGTTTTCTGTCGCCAGCCGCCTTCAGAGATCTTCCCTGCCAGCTCACCCTGCCCAGGGCTCTGGCCGAGACACAGGAAGTGTGTCTGTGTCCCCAGGAGCCCCGGCACAACAGCACTCCTGTGAGTCATCCCCATGAGTGGAGCTGATGTGCTGAGCCATCTTCATGAGAGATTCCCAGCCAGCTGCAGGGGTCTGCAGAGCAGAAATGAGAGGGAAGCTGAATGTGCACGCGCAGAGAAGGGAAATGGACAGGATGAGGGGTGGGATGTCAAACCGACTAGACTTCTGTTAGTACTAGCTGGGACTGGGGCAAGTTCCTTAACTTCCTCCAACCCTGGTTTCATCCATAAAATGGGAAGACAGCTCTCACCTCTGTCTGGTTGCCAAAGAGACAAGAAATCAAATCTGTCAAGTGTCAGGCACATGGTTGAGAACTTTTATGGTAGCTTTATGGGCCACCCTGGCCTTATGCCCTAACCACAGGGCCACCCAGCCTCCGCCTGAGCAGAAGAAGCCATGTGATCCTCCTGGTGGCATCTGAGACAGTGGCTGTGCTGGTAACTTTATGGGCTGTCATCATTCCACACTCCCACAAAGTTTCTATCAATAGTTTAAGGTGGAGGGTTGTAGAGGCCACACACCTGGGGCCCTCGAGTAGCCTTCAGGATCTGAAAGCCCCCTAAAATTGGAGATAGATGTCTGTGAACCTGTGTTGTTGTTGTTGTTAGGTGCCGTCGAGTCGGTATCCGACTCATAGTGACCCTCATAGGGTTTTCAATGGCTGACTGTTTCGGGATTGCCTTGGGAGTGGATTGCCAGGTCCTTCTCCCATTTTTGCAGTGCTGGGAATTGAACTCGGGACCTCAGAGACTGCAGTGCAGCGCTCTACCAACTGAGCTAAATCCCAGCCCCTGTGAACCTGGGTAGGCGTGTGTTTTTCTGGAAGTGGTGGCCAGAGTTTTCATCAGATCTTCAAAGGGGCCCATGCTCCTGAGAAAGTCAGACAAGGGGCTGGGGGTTGTGGCTCAGTGGCAAAGCATCTGTTTAGCATGCAGGAGGCCCTGGGTTAGATGCCAGCACGCATGCACACGGACACACACACAAACACACACTCACGTAAATGACAGGCACAATGAATGAGAGAACGCCAAACTTTTGAGACTTATTCCTGGATTTAGGAGTCAGCTTCCCCCACCCCCACCCACAGGGTATGGCCTTAGGTACACTGGAAATCATCTCACTCCAATCTAGACTTCTGTCCTCAGCCCGAAAGACTGGGGCTATTCCTTTGCCACCCCAACCCCCCAGGGTCCAGAATCCAATGATCTCCAGAAGGCAAACCCCAGAATAGCACTGCCAAGAGCAGGTGGGGCTGTCCAAGACTGCTGCCAGGTAAGGGAGGAGCCTGGAAGGGCCTCCTCCCTCCCCTGCCCCCACAGTGTCAGTGAGTTTGCCTGGGGTTCAACACAGTCGTGGCACGTCGCAGGGTTGCCAGGATGCTGATCAACGGGAGAGAGTGAAGGGCACAGGCCCAAGCAGACTCTAGGGTACCACTCAGATTCCATTTCTTGACCTGGTCATTGGTAATGTAGGTTGTTCTCTATGAAAATTCATCCAAACACTTAGAATTTGGACATGTGTTTTGCATGCATTATACTTCAACAGAAAGTTTTCTCGAAAGTGTTCAACTGAGAAAAGTAGAAAGATGACATAAAATCACCCCCTTGGGCATTTTTCTATATAATTTTGCAACGAAGTTAGCACATAACTTGAAGAAAGAGTCGTTTATATATAAACGCAAATAATAGAGTAAGATTTTAAAATAATCCTAAAGCCAGATTTAAGTATCTTTCTTCTCAAGCCAAGCTGCTATCTAAGTCTGCTTACATAACTTTGGCTGGCTTTAATTATCTCACCGGCCCACAGGCTGCCCTGGGCCTTTTCACAGCCATGGTGGGCATGGCTTGCTCCAGCCTATTTTGGGTTGTCTGTCCACCAGGGCAATGGTCCTGCTCAGCCACCCCCAATGCCAGCATTGCCAGGCCCCTCCCTCCCTCCCTCCCAGGGCTCCTCCATGATGGGTTTCGCTTCTCTGACACCACATGCAACCTTTTCTCTGGTGGTTTGTCCTCAGCCCATTTAGAGGGAGAAACCTTCCCTTAACCCCCCATCACCCTCCCAGAACTCCCTTACTGCTCTTTGCTTTTAGAGCCAGGATTTAAAAGACTGGTATCCTGATATGCTGTCTCCCTAGTGGCTTCTACTCTACCAAGCCAACAGGATGGTCCCTGTCAAAAAGGCCCTATAAGTTGAACATCCCTGCTCTGAAAATCCAAAATCCGTAGTGCTCCAAAATCCAAAACTTATGTGCCAACATGACACCCCAAATGGAAAGTTCCATACCACAAAACGTCGTTTCATGCACAAAATTATTTAAAATGTTGTACAAAATTACCTTCAGGCTATAGAAGAAGGTATATATGAAATGTAAATGAATTTCATGTTTAGATTTGGGTCCTATCCCTAAGATAACTCATTATGGGTATGCAAATATGCCAAAACCTGGAAAAAAGAAATTCTGAAGTCCCAAATACTTCTGGTCCCAAGCCTTTTGCATAAGGGACACATAACCTGTATTACTAACTCTACAAGACTGTTGGAGCCTCAGCTCCACTGTCACAGCTCAAAAGCAGCTGTAGATGACGTGTAGGGGGAAGCGAGTAGGTCGTCGTGGCTATTGCTGTTTTGAGACAAGGTCTCCCTGTATAGCCCAGGCTGGCCTCGAACTCACTGTCCTTCTGCCTCAGCCTTCCCAGTGCTGGGATTACAGGCTTGTGCCACCATGCCTGGCTTGTAGATGATATGTAAACGAATGACAGTGACTATTCCAACGAGTTTTTTATGGACACTGAAATTTGAGTTTCATATCATTTTTACATGGCACCGAATATTGTTTTCCTTTTACATTTTCTTCAACCATTTAAAAGTATAAAAACTATTCACAGCTATCCAGACCATATGTCCATAGGAAAAGCAGACCACGGGCAGGACTTGGTGGACAGGCTGTGGGTTTCCTACCGCAATGTGTAGCCATGGTTCTCAACTGAGGGCATCTGGCAAGATCTGGAGATATTTTGGGTGGTCACGACTGAGGGAATTCTGCTAGTATCTTTTGGAAGTGGGGTATATCGGTCAGCATTCTACCCTGCATGGGAAGCCCCCACAACAAAGAATGTGGCACAAAATGTCAATTGTGCTGAGGCTCAGCACCCCTGGTCTAAATGACCTCAGCTGGCATCCGGGCCTTCAGTGCCATCTGCACTGAGGACTCCCTGATGCTTCTCCAGCCAGGACCATTCTGAGCTCCACTGTCCCATGGCCATGCCCATTCCTCCCTCCTCCAGCCAGCCTCAGTGATGGTCACTGAAGCCATTGTCTGTCCAGTTTTGCTCAGGCTAAAAACCTGGGAATGATCCTTGACTCCTCCCTCCTGTTCCCCATCCAACCCTGCATATCCAATCTGTCTGTACTCACGGAACTAGAAGAAATATGAAGAAATAATATTGATTTGTGCATGCCCCCCAAAACTGGTCTTCCTTCCTGGTCACTTCCTGGTTACCACCCATGGAGCACAAACACAGGCAATGTGCGCACGCACGTGAGGATAAGCTTGAGGTGTATGTATCACTGTCTCAAGCTTGACCTCCCTCAGGGCCAACAACACAGGGTATAGTAAGAGAGCCTTGACCAGAGGCTGGGAGGAGTGAAGCGATCAGCTGAAGGACAGGCAACCATAGCGGCTGGTGAGCCAGGAGATGCCAGCCCTGGAACCCGCATAGGTCAGATTCAAGGGCAGCAGCTTCTCCGCACTTGGCATGCACAAGCTCCAGATGTGTACCTCTAGGCCGAGGCTCAGCTCCCTCCTATGTCTTCCTGGCCTGCCCACAGACTCCTGCAACTCTGAGTGTCCAAAAGAACCACCTCCTGCTCCCCAGACCTGCCTCTTCTCCCAGCGCACAACCAGCCTGCTCCTGGCTGTGCCAGCTAGTTAAAACCAAGGCCAGTCCTTAACTCCTCACCCCACCCCCACCTTGCCAGCCCCAGGGGCTGTGGGGAGCTCTTGTGGGTATCTTTAATATCTTGAGTCTTAGCCTGGCGCTGTGGTGCACGCCTATAATCCCAGCAGCTCGGGAGGCAGAGACAGGAGGATCACAAGTTCGAGACCAGAGGCAGTCTGCGTAATTTAGCGAGACCCTGTGTCAAAAAAAGTAAAAAAATGGGCTAGGGGTGCAGCTCAGTGGTCTAGCCCATGCAGATCATGCAAGCACAAGGCCCTGTGTTCAACCCCCAGTACTAAAAAAAAAATCTTGTGTCTGGCCACTTTTGTCCCTCTCCACTTCTTGGCTAGGCCACTATGGCCTTCCACCCAACTTACCCACCAGCCTTCTAACCAGGCCTCCTCCCGGTTAGCCCTGCTCTGCTTCCC
Source organism: Pedetes capensis (assembly GCA_007922755.1). Lineage (NCBI taxonomy): Eukaryota > Metazoa > Chordata > Mammalia > Rodentia > Pedetidae > Pedetes > Pedetes capensis. Next base: position 132,657 of record VMDO01002628.1, read on the forward strand.
TTTCTCTGAACACTGCATGCTCAGGGCAGCGAGAATAATCTTCTCCCTGCTTGGAACAGCCTCCTCTCCCTCCTCATCCCACTCTTTCCTTGCTCTACCGAAAAAAGTCCCTCCCCCAGGAACACTTCTCTAAACCTCACCCCCACATGGGTGAGAAGTGCTATGTGTGTCACAGCTCCGTCGTTCTGTGCCACGTGGAGCCCACTCAGCAATGAGAGCGGCTGCGGTGGAGCACAGCTCACAGCTCACTGCGCGCCAGATACAGTTCTGAATGGCTCGGGGAGATTATTTTACTTCAGATGTGCTGAAGCCCTGGGAGGGAGGGAATATTACTATGCCCGCATTACAGATGAGGAACCTCGGGCCCAGAGAGATGATCCCTGTGTTGCCCAACATGATGAGGGCGTGACTAAGTCAGGATTAGAATCAGTCCATCTTCCTTGACAGACTCTGTTCTAAGCATTGATCTGCTTATGCAACATCCATCTTCCCTGCTGGGCTAATTGGTCTGTGGGGACAGGATCTGAGCTGCTTTGTTGAATGAATGAATGGATGGATGGATGGAAAGCTGTTACTATACCTGGAGGAGCTGGGGACAGGGGTGTCATACTGTAAGCCTGGGCTGTGTGTGTGTGTGTGTGTGTGTGTGTGTGTGTGTGTGTGTGTGGTACTGGGAGTTGAACCCAGGGCCTCGTGCTTGCATGCTCTGCAAGTGCTGGACCACTGAGCTGCACCCCTAGTCCATTTTTTTACTTACTGAGACAGGGTCTCGCTAAGTTATGCAGACCGCCTCCAGTCTCGAACTTGTGATCCTCCTGCCTCTGCCTCCCCAGCCTCTGGGATTACAGGTGTGCGCCACCGCGCCCAGCTAAGCCTGGGCTTTCTTTCAAACTCGATATTCAGGTCTTCTGAGCGGGCCAGCTGGGCACAAGGTCCGATATGAGCAGCGTGGAGAAAAACCAGTCTGGGTAGATGCGAGATGAAAACTAGAACTGAGTGGAACCAATGAGTCTCCCTGGGCACTGTGAGTAGAGAGCCTCCTGGCCACAGGGGTTAGGGAGGTGCTCAGGGAAGTCTTTAAGAAGGAAGAGGGGCAGAGGAGGGGGCGGGGCTTGGGGCTGGCCTGGAGGGGTCTGGGAAGTGCAACAAAGACCAGAGAAGGCCTGCCTAGCAGAGAGAATGAGGAGCAAAAGCTGGAGGCCGATGAGGACAGGACAGTGACCACAGACCTGTGAACAGATGAGCGTGGCTGGACCTGAGGTCTGGAGGGAAGGGAGAAGGGGGTGGACTCTGGTGGAAGCAGGCCAGGTGGCAGGAATGCCAGGCTACGCACTTTATCTCCATGCAGCCTGGTCAGTTGAAAACAGTAAGAATGCATAAGGAATACAAAATATTGACTCGCATGCTCATTCATCCAAAAAAATCATCTCACTTTAGAAAGGATTGCTTCATTATTAAAATTTATATTCTGCTAAGGGTAAGGCTCTACAGCCAAACAAACTTCCAGATGCCAATTAAATCCTCTTATCTCCAAGCCTCTTAGACTTGGCAAAGAGGACTCACCGAATCCCTTCTGACGTCCCCAAGCAGCCCCAGGCCCTTTTCTCAGCCCAGGCCTGTCTGCCCCTCTCTTGGGTGGCTGCCACTCTAAGCACAATGCTAATTATGCCTTCAGCACAGCCCCATTATTCTCTGAACATTAACAGAGCTTACTTGTCCCCAGCCCAGCTGTCCCTGCCCAGTTGGTCCGTGGTTACTGCCTTCCACGCTCACCCACCACAAAGCCAGCTGAGCTCCCTTCCCCAAGGGACAGCCCTGGCCCTGACTGCTGTAGTGTGGCTTCAGCCTCTGCCCCTGTGCCATCCCTGGAAGATGGCACCAGTGTCTGGGAGCAGACTGCTGTGGGCACCTACTCTTGAGCACAGTAGGCCAAGACTGTCACGTGGGAGAGGGCCCCGTTAAGCAATGGTTTCTTCAGAATGGCATGCCTGGCGGTAGAAGAATGGGCCAGAATGTGGCTTCCCCTACTCCTCAAGGCCCCTTGCTGGTCACTTTTGCATGCACGCACACGCACACGCACACGCATGCGCATACACCCCCGTTCCCTATAAAGTCTAAGATTGGTAGCAGCCCCCTGCAATTGTTGTTGTTGTTGTGGTTAGGTGCCGTTGAGTCGGTATCCGAATCATAGCCACCCTGTGTACAACAGGCCAAACACTTTGTCAGTGCTTCTCTGCTATTCATAGGGTTTTCAATGGAAGATTGATTTTTGGGAGGGGGTTGCCAGGTCCTTCTCCCACCCTGCAATTAGGAGGGACAAATTTGCACATGGTAACATAGATGTACTACAAAGAACGACTGAGAAGCTTCTTCCCAGCTCAGGGAAAGCTGGGTTGGCACAGCCCTGCAGATCATCTCGTGCCTCCACCTGTGAGCAGGGTGGGGCCTCTGGGCACAGGGCGCCCCTTCCTCTGCACCAGGTGGGTGGCCCTCTGTGCTGCAGCCTCCTCAGGGTTCCTTCTAAGACGCAGAGAAGTGGCTGCTCTTTCCACAGTTGCCTCCCCAGCATCCTTTCTGATTAAATCTGGCTGGCATCATGAAAGGGAACATCTTGCTCCCCTAGGAAACATCCTGTCTCTCCGTGCTGCCCACCATATTTGGAGAGGTGGAGACAAGCGGGCACTTGGCAAGGTAGAAGATGGGCATGTGGGGTGCCCTCCCAACCCCGAGACTTGGGTGGCTAGACAGCGGTGCAGCCACCCCCAGGAAGCTTGCCCGGGGAGAGAGCAAAGGACACTTCTGCAAGCAAGGCCAGGCCTGGTGAGCTGCCCGCTGGGCCCTGGCACCCGCTGGGCCTGTTAGGAAATCAGGGAGACACTGTGTCTCTCCGGCAGGCGCCACTTCTCACTTGCCCCTGCCCTGCTCTCTTCGGGCACTGGCTCCAGGACCAGGCTGGCAGCTGGGCAAGCAGCCGGGTGCCCTCTGCCACAGGCCAGGTGCCCAGGAAGCACCCGCTCCCGCCAGCTAGTGTCCTCCCCAGGTCCCGCTGATAAGGCCAGGGGGCTATCAGTGGTCATCTCCGAGGGAGGGCGGCACGATGCCCCGGGAAGGATTCCAGACGGTTTCCTTCTCGGGTTGAGCTCCAGGGCCTTATCTCCTTTCCTGCCAGGCGGGGATTCCTCACTGCTCACACACAAAAGAAAGCCCCACCCAAGAAGCACCCCCTCCCCAGCCCCTCGAAGGTGGATGGTTGCCTCTGGATTCAATGACTGCCTGGTTAGCGTCGCAGGAGCCATGAGAGGGCATTGAGCTAATATTTTCATGTTGTATATTTTGTCCTTTGGGAAAAGGACCTGGCAACTCCCTCCCCAAAATTAATCTGCCATTGAAAACCCTAAGAATAGCAGAGAAGCACTGATAATAGTGTTTTGGCTGTTGTTTGTAGGGTCGCTGTGAGTCGGATACTGACTCCATGGCACCTAACAACAACAACAACATATTTGGTCCTGCGGAGGGGTCAGGGGTGGGACAAAGAGGGTGTCCAAGGAATGGAGATGCCCAGGGGGCTGCTTTGAAGCTCTGGGGCCTGCCAGTCAAGTGAGATGTTTCTCAGAGAGGGAACAAGCAGGGGCAGGCCAAAGGCCGATTATAACACAGGGGCCGTCGAGGGTGAGCTAGAGGTGGGAGGGGCCGTTATGGTCTTGCGTTGAGAGCAAGAGGGACGTGAACAAGGATGAACAGGTGCCTCAGCCCCGCACCTGGGCGTGAGCATTGCTGAGGATCACTCCCGTTTCATAGACAATGAGAGAATTGTTGTTGTTGTTGTTAGGTGCCGACGAATCAGTATCCGACTCATAGCAACCCTCATAGGGTTTTCAATGGCTAACTGGTTTTTTTGTGGGATTGCCTTGGGAGTGGATTGCCACATCCTTCTCCCATTTTTGCGGTGCTGGGAATTGAACTCAGGACCTCAGAGACTGCAGAGCAGTGCTCTACCAACTGAGCTAAATCCCAGCCCATATGAGAGAATAATGCGCGAGTAATACTGGGGAAAAGGGACAACATGGGACAAGTGGATCCCTTGGAGGTCAACCAAGTTGAGGCTTTCCTAGCTTTCATATTCCACCTCCGATCAGCACCTCCCCGGAGGCACCCAGCCTCGCTGCGCTGCTCGTGAGCTTCCTGGAGGCTTCGGCCCGTCTCCTTGACCCCTCAAGTCTTGTTCCAGCCCAGCAGTCACTGATTCTACAGGCGAGTTGCTATGGGAACTGTAACCTTGAATTTCCTGGCTCTGGGGCTGTGAAAATCACAACCTGAACCTTCCGTGGATGTGGGTTTTTCGATTAATTTCCTGTTTGATTGTTTACTTTAGAGAGCGGAAAATGCCTTAGCAGGCAGCTAGTTCTTTCTACCCAGAGGCTTCTCACACCCTCCCCCCAAAGCCAGCAAGGTCAAGTCCAGGCCTCAGGTGGGTGGAGGTGGAGGTGGAGGTGGGAGCGGGGGCCAAGCGCAGAGGGTAGCCAGGTACCCTGCCCTACCCTTCGGCAGGCACTGCCCAAGGTCCCAGCCTGGTGGGGTGGACCTAGGAGTTCCAACTCGGGCCCTGGGAGGGGAGCCTGCCCACCTGCCCAGAGCCCCAGCCCTGGTCCCTGCCAGCCCTAAAGTGCCCTGACTGAGGGAGCTGTTTTGTGCTGAGTCAGACCCAACCTGCCATCCTTCAGAGGGCCGCGTGAGGGCTGACGGTCCGGGGATGGCTGCTGGGCCTGGCTGCCCTTTAGGAGGCTGGGAGAGTTGCTGCTTTTCCATCTGTCTCCTTCCACTGCTCTAGCAGAGAGCAGTGGCCCATGTGCCAGGGACTGTGGCTCCATCCTGGTCCCTCTGTGTGCCTAGTGGGAGGCCGAAGGAGCCTGGCAGGCTCAGGTGAGGCCTTGGGCACAGGTGTCCTCCTCTCCCGCAAGGATAGCCACCCCCACCGGAGCAGGACTTCGGCAGCCCCAGAGCCCTCCTCACCTGCTCAGTCCTCAGAGGTGGGCAGGAGCACCTGCCCCACTTTGTAAGTGGGGACTCTTGAGCCCTGGGTCGGGAAAGCAGAACAGTCAGGAGATCTGGGGGTACCCCGGCAGGACTTCCAACCTTCCAGAATCCCTCCCTGGTCTGGGCGGCCAGAGGATGTACTGCCCAAACCAGGGCAATTTTGAGAACGGAAGGGGTGCTGTTCCTGGTTACTGCTGAGTGACAGGTGAGAGCCGGGACCATCCCCGGCAAACGGAGTGTGCGGCCACCCCACCTCTCCCTGGCTTCTCTCCTTCCGCTGAATTGTGTAGGACTCACTGGAGGCATGGGGACAGTAGGGAAGCTGCTTTGACTTTAGAGCCAGACCGGACCTGGGTTTAAATCCCTTTTTCCCACTTACAGTGCCTTGTGCACTTGGGGATGTTGGTCTTGCCGTGAGTCTCAGCTTCTGTTTCTAGCATGAAGAGAGTTACATGCTGGCTAACTCAGTCTGGCACGGGGATCAGATGGATTTTCAAATGTACACAAAGCACCAAAAGACGTAAGCCAAGTGGCAGGCGAGGAGCCCCAAGGGGTGTGCGGCTCCAGAGCCCCCCTCGGGAAAAGGGAAGCCTCAGAGCTGCCTCAGCTGCCTTCAGCCCACTCTTGAGGAGGGAAGCATGAAGGGGGGCAATGAGCACAGAACAGCCACAGACAGGCCAGGCAGAGCTTCTAGAAGGGAAGAGAAGGGCACCAAAGGCAAAGCTGGGAGGCACTAGCTGAAGACACGGCTGACTTCTCCAATGTCTCACACCTGACCCCGGGGTCCTGGGAATTCATGGCTGCCGGGGCTGTAAACACAACTCCCCTCCTTGTCCAGGCCACTGACCAGGGCTTGACCCCCAGGAAGAGCCACTGGAGCTGTGGCCCCTGTCCTCTGGCTCCAGTGTCTGCAAAAGGATTCAGTGTCTGCCCTGAGCTCCGGATTACGTTTCCACCCGCAAGGGCCAGCTGTGGGATGAAGCATTCCGCCATGTGACATTTACCACCACTGCTCTGTACAGGGCGGTTTGCAAGCTCGGCAGGAAGGAGGCTAATTATTCCCACTGGGGCGCCTGGTCCGCGGTGAGGGTGCCTGCCCTCCTGCTCGCCTTAGCTGGGCGGGCTGGCAGCCAGACCACAGGTCCAAACTGGGACTGAGGTCCAGGTCAGAAGTGTGCATCTCCTTGACATCTGACCCCAGCCGCCCTACCTAGCCTCCTTGCTAGATGAGTGGAAAAGTGACATTTGGGGCAAATTGCCCTTTGTGGAAGGGATCTGAAATGCAGGGAAACAGAGAGTGATAATAAGAAATGAATGGGAAACGCTAATGTCATAACGGGCTGGGATTTAGCTCAGTTGGTAGAGCACTGCTCTGCAGTCTCTGAGGTCCCGAGTTTGATTCCTAGCACCGCAAAAATGGGAGAAGGGCCTGGCAATCCACTCCCAAGGCAATCCTGAAACAGTCAGCCATTGAAAACCCTATGAGGGTCGCTATGAGTCAGACATGACTCCACGGCACCTAACAACAACAACATCATAACGTCACCCACAGGCTAAGCAGCATGAGCAATTTACATGAGTGCCCACATCCACAGCCCCCAGCCCCTTCCTCCTATCTCACAGGGCCCGTACCCCTTCTCTTATTTAAGAAGCATCCATGCACTCCTGGCTCTGCCCCATCCTTTCCACCTGGAGCCTTTAAATAGGCATTTGTATTGACCACACCCCGGTCTATTTCTCTTAGCATCCTGTCTCCTCTTCCATAGGCAAGTTCCCCCAAAATGAATGAGAAATGGGGGAGAGCGGGATGGAAGAAGGAATGGAGAAGGAGAGAGAAATCAAGGGCTCACTCTTAGAGGTCTGCACTTCCAACACGCCTCCCACTCTATAGGCCCGGTCTCCAGCTTCTGCTTGCCCCTACTATGTGCTAAAGTCATCATGGCAAAGGCCACCCTCACTCTTCTAATCACCAGGTCCAGGGGACTTTGGTCATTGTTCATCTTCCTTGACCTCCCTGCACATTTGACACGGTTGACCTTGGATTTCCTGGAACTCTCTTGGCTTCCATAACACCACTTCCTCCTGCTCTGCTTAGCTCTCCGACTGTCCTTCTCTTCCAACTCCGAGCGTTCCTCCTCTCTCACCCTTGAGATGTTGCTGTTTCCAAGGCTGAAGCCTTTGCCCTCTCCTCTTATTCCAGGTATTCTCCAGGTCACCGCACTTGCCTCTATGGCCTTGACCAAGCCCTGGACACAGAGCACTCCAGATAGCCACTGTCCCACTGGCCATCTTCCCTGGTCATCCCTAAGGACCATAGGCTCAGCATTTCTAACACTAAACTTCACTTTCCCCGAAGCCAACTGTTCCTGCCTTCCCAGTACCATTGGTGGCATCCCATTTATCCAGTTGGCCTAGCCTCAAGCCTGGAGGTGGCTCAGCTTCTGCGTTGCCCTCTGCCTCACCCTCCCTTCTGCCTCTTAGCTTATTCTGCTCTTAGACATGCTCTCGCCTTGTACCCGCCTTAATTTCACACTCCTCACTAGGCTTCCTGCTTCCAGACACAACACTACCCTCCTTCTTGTTGTTGTTAGGTGCTATTGAGTCGTGTCCGACTCATAGCAACCCTCATAGGGTTTTCAATGGTTGATTGTTTCGGAATAGCATTGGGAGTGGTTTGCCACGTCCTTCTCCCATTTTTGCAGTGCTGGGAATCGAACCCCGGACCTCAGAGACTGCAGAGCAGTGCTCTACCAACTGAGCTGAATCCCAGCCCCACTACCCTCCTAGCTCCAGGTTATTCTCCACCCTGTGCAAGAAAGGATCTTTCTAAAATGCAAATATTATCTTGCGACTCTCCAGTTTCAAGTCTTTCTTTGCCTCTCTGGTCCCTTAGGATGAAATCCAAACCCAGTAGTGTGGCCTCAAGAGCCTTTAGGATGTGGCCTTTGCCTTCTATATCATCATGTTCTCCCCTGCACCTCACCCAACCCCATTTAGTTTAGGAATCTCAAAGAACATGTGCGCTCGTGCACTCTGCTTGCTCCCAAGTTTGGCCCCTCGTGTACCTTATGTGACATGCTGGAGCTCTCACCAGCATACGCTTCATGCTCCAGCCTCCTGTGGCGAGCAAAAGCCTCTGGATTCCCCCCACTAGCCTGTAAGTCATAGGTCTTATTCTTCTCATTATCTTTTTGCTTACACTGTATTTAGCACATAGCAGATGTTTCATAAATGTTGATAGGTGAGTGGGCAAGTGGATGAATGGGTGGATGGATGGGAGTGGGGGTGAGGAGGTGGATGAGGGGATGGGGAATGTGTAGGGGATGGGTGGGTAGTTGGATGAATGGGTAGGTGGATAGGTGGGTGGATGGGTGAGTGGATGGGGAGGTGGGTGGGTGAGTAGGTGGATGGATTGGTGGGTGGATGGTTAGATAGATAGGTGTGTAGGTAGATGAGTAGGTGGGTGGGTAGATGAATGGCTGGCTGGATAGGTGGATAGGTGGATTGATGGTGAATGGGTGGGTAGGTATATGGAAGAGCAAGTGGGTAAACAGATGGGAGGATAGATACATGCATGGATGGGTAGATGGATGGTCACCAATGCAAAGAATAGGTAAAAATCAGTTCCATTTTTGTGAAGGCCCAGGTTGCCTATTACGCCAGTCAGCATAATTAAGAATTATGAGCTCTCAACCAGCAAACTAAAGATTAGCTAATCTGAGGGGAATTAAAATCATTCTCTGAGGAAAAGGATGCTGACCCAGAGCTCTCGAGTTCTGCCTACCTCTGCTCAGACTCACTGTCTGTATGGTTTGTGCAAGCCACTTAACTACTGAGCCTTGGTTTCTCTGTCTATTAAGTAGAGATAATGATGCCCGTGGCCTTTGCCTGTCTCCACAAGAGTGTCATGAGGATAAATGGCATGGCGCATGCAGAGTGTCTTGAGATCTGCAGGGAAGATACATGTTTATAAAGATAGAAATGTAATCACAATAATAACACCTTGCGTTTGCACCGGACTCTGCACTTTTCAAAGCTCTTTCACGTATGTTATCTCGGTTGACTCTCAAAACACTTCTAGGCAGGTATTATCCCCGCTCTCGGGTGAGGAAACCGAGCTGCTGCATGATTAAGTGGCGTGCCCGGGGTGAGTCTTGGTGAGTGGCAGGTCTTCTGACTCCAAGCCTGCTGCACATTTTTGATGATAGCCTTTCTCAAGGAGATTATCTCCTTCCCTGCTTCCCTGAACAGAGAGCCAGCCATAATTGACCCTCTTCCTGATGACTCAAGGTCATTACCACGAGCCTCAATTCCTGTGCTGTCCTCTAGACTTCACTGTGATACAGGTCCAGGGCCAGCAGAGGCACAGGGCAGAAGGGCCCTGATACCTGAGGGCCCTCCCGAGATGCCACATTCAGTCCCCACCCTGCCCACTATTCTGGGCCCTGTGCCATGTGCCATGTGCCAGCGCTGTCTCCTCTAGCTCTGCCTTTTCCCCTCATCCCCTTTCTCTCCACTGCCTGCCTTTGCGCCCATTTCTGTGGCTTCCTCCACCTCCCACTCTCTGCTCTCCCTTTTTTCTCTCTTCTTGCCTGAAGCTTCTTCCACGCTGTCAGCTTATCCAGCCAGTTCAGGGCCCTTCTGTCCACCCAGCCAGCCAATCAGGTCTGGCTCCCGCACTCCTACCTCCTTCTCCCACAAAACAGCCAGTCCCAGGTGCTGTGTAAACTTCGTGGTCCGGGCTCTCATTGCTCTTCCCCAACCCACCTGCATCCTCACCAAAGGCCCGCAGCTCCTGAAAGCAGGGTCTGAGACGGGCTCTTCTGACAGTGCGTTGGTCTGTTCTGCCAGGGCTGCGGACCGTGCTGGTGGTGAGCTGGGTGGTCAGGAAGGGCTGGCCAGCCTGCCTCGGGTTAACACCTTCACTAGAAAGGCAAGGCGCTGTGGTCTCCAGCACTCATCCTGCTGTGCAGCGAGGAAGCCCCCTGGGTCCTTCCATCGGCACTGTCTTGCCCTCCCTGCTGGGTGGCATCCCAGCCAGCCAGCCTGCTTCCAACCTGGGCATGCCTTGGGCAGCACGCCCGTGCCCCGTGGCCCTTCCCCCGGGGACTCCGGGATGCTCTTTCTCCCAAGTTGCTGTTGGGCCGCCCACAGCCCGACTCAAGCACCTTGGCTTCTTCTCCCCGAGGGAGGATGTGATGGGTGTGCCCACAACAAGGCTCCGGCAGAGACAATAGGACAGGAATGCATTCGCTTCCGAACAAACACTGTGTGGGCTCGCACAATCGCCTTGGATTCTCATCCAAGAAACACATTTCGCTTCGCAAGGGTGCGGGTGGCTGGCCTGCCCCAGCCCGCCCACACCTCTCCCTGTGCCAGAGACTGGGATGAGGGGCTGCCTCTCCCCTACCCTGGGGTCCACAGGTGCATTCCTTCCTCTGAAGAGTAGTGGCATGGAGAGGGACAGTCCTGCCATCACACAGGGCACCTGCTCCGGCCACTGCCTTTTTATAACCAGTTTTTGATTGTGGTGTAAAATACACATAACGTAAAATTTACCATGTGAACCATTTTTAAGTGTCTACATCTGCGGCATTAAATCCCTTCACATTGTTGTGTAAGCATCCATCTCGCAAACTTTTTCATCTTCTGCGAATGTAACTGTCCCCTGAAACACTAACCCCACCCCCATCCCACAACCCTTGGCAACCAACATTAACTTCTGTCTCTATTTATTTCATACTCTGAGTACCTTATGGAAGTGGAATGATGCAGTATTTGTCCTTTTGTGCCTGGCTAATTTCATTTAGCTTAGTGTCTATCCGTGGAGGTCTATCCGTGTGGAAGCATGTCAGACCTTCCTTCCTTTTTAAGGCTGAATAATATTCCATTGTCTGGATCTACCATTGTTTATCTACTCATCCGTTGGTGGACGCTAGGGTCATCCCACCTTTTGGCTACTGTCAATCATGAAGCTATGAGCTAAGTATACAAGCACTGTGTCTCTTTGAGTGGCTAGTATTTTTTGAGACTTGTCTTTGAGTTAAACAAAAGCATTGTCTCCTGGAGACCCAAGTGTTGCTGTTGTTAGGTGCCATCAAGTCAAATCCAACTCATAGGGACCCTATGTACAGCAGATCAAAACAGTTCCCAATTCTGTGCCAGGCAAATAATCTTATTTGTGTTTAAGCCCATTGTTGCAGACACTGTGCCAATCCATCTGGTGGAGGGTTTTCCTTTTTTTCGTTGACCTGCCACTCTCCCAAACATCATGTCTATCTCGATTCATAGGGTTTTCAATGGCTGATTGGTTTTTTATAGGTGAGTGGGTTTCCAGGTCCTTCTCCCAAGCCTATAGCACCTGGTGTTCCCAGGTGGTCTCCCATCCAAGTACTAACCAGGTCCGACCCTGCTTTGCTTCCAGGATCTGACGGGATGAGAAGCCACAGTGGTATGGCTGTAGGCGGAGACCCAAGCAGAGCATTCATAAATGAGAAAGATACTTGGTCCCGTCAACATACTGGCATGTTTCACACATCCAAAATCCAGGATAACAAGGAAACTGAGCCCAGAACAGGAAGTTTGGGCCAAGGTGGAAAAGCAGAAAGGTTCTGCATTTGGGATGATGCCCACACAGATCAAGTCCAGCAGGGGGTCCTGGGAAGCCCTGATGAGCCAGAGGCCTGAGGGACCTAAGAAGGAGTTCCTGGGAGGGGGGACCCTGAGCAACCTTGTCCAGGACTTGCAGGGCGGGGCAGGCCAGAGTCTTGTTACACACACAAAACAGCAGGTGGGGACTTCCTGGCTGCATCAGGGGCCAGTGAAGTAACCTGAGGCGCCGGAGAGGAGGTAGAAAGAGCTGCCCTTCACAGCGCCTTCAGCCTGAAGGCTCTGGGAGTCCCCACTCACAGCCTAAATGAGGCCAGGTCTCCATTTGCCAAGAGGCCAGAACAGAATCTGCAGACACCAGTTCCCTTCATACACTCTACAGTCCACCAACCTCGAAGGCAAAGGAAAAGGAAATTCTCTGCCCCAGTGACGCCTTTGGGAAAGCCCAGCAGACCACGTGCAAGAGGACCTATCACAGGATGGGACTGCTGTTTGGGAGTGTTTTTTTGTCTGTTTGTTTGTTTGTGTTTGGTTTTGGTTTGGGGTTTGGGTTTCTTGAGTTGGAGTCCTGCTACGTAGCCCCAGTTGGCATCAAACTCACAATCCTAGCTGGGCATGGTGGCACAGCAGCTGTGGAGGCAGAGGCAGGAGGATCGCAAGTTCAAGACCAGAGGTAGTCTGTGTAACTTAGCGAGACCCTGTCTCAAAAAAGTAAAAAAAAAAAAAAGGCCTGCAGCTCAGTGGTCCAGCACTTGCAAAGCATGCAAGCACGAGGCCCTGGGTTCAACCCCCCAGTACCACAAAAAAATAAAAAGTAAAAAAAAAACTCATGATCCTCCTGACTCTGCCTCCCAAGTGCTAGAATTACAGGGGTGAACCACCATATCCAGCTAGCAATTTTCCTTTTAAAGATTCTCTCCCGCTAAGCACCAGCAGGGCTGGGGTTTAGCTCCGTTGGCAGGAAGCTTTCTGTGCAGACTCTGAGGTCCTGGGTTTGATTCCTAGCACCGCAAAAACAGGAGAAGGACCTAGTAGCCCACTCTCAAAGCGATCCCCAAATCATCAGCCATTGAAAGCCCTATGAATTGCAGAGAAGCACTGACATAGTGCCAGATATGGTGCAGTATCAGGGAGTGTTTTGTTCTGTTGTACACAGGCTGCCAATGAGTTGGACCCAACTTGACAGCACCTAACAACAATAAGAAGCCCCTGGGAAACACTGAGAGCGATTTACCATGGCAGAAGGAAACACTCCCCGGCACTATGTCAGTGTTTCTCTGTAATTCATGGGTTTTTCAATGGCTGGGTTTTTTTGGATTATTTTGGGAGTGGGCTGCCAGGTCCTTCTCCCATTTTTGTGGTGCTGGGGATTGAACCAGGGCCCCAGAGCTTGTAGAGCAAGCACTATATGAACTGAGTTGAGCCCCAGCCCTCCCAAAGTGTATTTCTCACTGGTGGACAGCCAACAAACACATGAGTAGACAGCATCAGGGGCTGGAGGGAGAAGGGAGCGCCAGATGGGAGGGGCGGTCAGTTCCACATCAGGCTGCTCAGAGAAGGCCTGTTGGATGAGGGGATGTGTGGGCAGAGCCCGGAACAGGGTTGAGGAACGAGATCTGTGGTTATGGGGCAGCCAAGAATCCCCAGGGACAAGAACACTGAAGCGGAACTGGAAACGCGGTACCTGCTTCAACAGGGAGGAATTCTGCAAACATGTGACGTGAAGGAAGCCAACCACAAAAGCCCGCACGTTGTTTGCTTTCGTTTGTAGAAAATGTCCAGCACAGGCAGATCCGTAGAGACAGACAGAAGATTGGGTGTAGCCAGGCACTGGAGTGAGGCAGGAATGGGGAAGGACTACTAATGGCACAGATTTATTTCCTTGGTGGCAGGGTTTGATGAAAATACTCTGGAATTAAATAATAGTGATGGTGGCGTAACTGAATATCCTAAAACCCACTGAATTAGATGCTTTAAAGGGGTGACTTTTATGTTGGATTACCAGTATATCTCAATTTCGAAAGAGAGGGATTGGGAGAAGGAGCTAGGGAGGTAGAGAGAACCCTGGGTGGGAGCGTGGTCAGGCAGCATGCGGAGCAGCCTAGCCATGGCCTTGGTTAGGAAGCGCTGCAGCCTGTGGATGAGTCCCCACAGCCTTCGTTTTGAAAGTTTGCAGTGTTGGGCCAGTGGAGAAGAGGGCTTGATTGCAGGACATCCTCCCACGGCCAGGTTGGGGCTCCTGACCCAGTAGAGAATGTTGCCACCAGCTGTCTCAGGGCTGAGGGGCTGAGTCTGGAGCGGGCAGAGCAGCGCCCCCCAGTGGTTCCCTCCCTGCCCTCTCTTCCACAGCTCTTGCAGTCTCAGGATGTGAAGGAAGATGCCGTCCTCTGCTGCTCCATGGAGGTAAGCAGTGGGGCTTGGATGGCGCAACCTCAGACCAATGCGTCCCTCACTTCTCACAGCTGGGGACACAAGGGTCCTCGGCGTGTTCACCAGTCGAGGGGGAATGCCTGTTGAGCAGGGTGGTGGGGGGTGGCATCTTGAGTGGGCGTGGACTTCTGCCCCAGGGTTGGCCACTAATTGAGTAGGCGCTGATGTTGAGAACAGCCAGCCTCTGGCAGGGGGAAGAGAGAACTGGTTCTCTAGAAGGATGGACAGAGGCCTGGCCTTGTCCACTTCTCCCTACCCCCAAGACCACCTGTCCTTGGATCAGGCATCCCCCACTAATGACTTAAGGGGTTCCAGGTGACCTGCTGGCCCTAAATATGTCCTTCTGCTTTGGTAGCATGGGGTTGGGGCACAGCACCTCGTGCTTGATCAAATCCTCCATGTTGGCTCTGCCCTTTTGGGAGGTGCCCCTCCTGGCCCCAAAGTGCAGCCACTGAGCACTGAAACTCTTCCTCTGGGATCTTCCTTCAGAGACCCGCTCTGGCCCAGTCCCTGGGACAGCTCCTTGCCTCTGCAAACAGCCCAGACTCATTCAAAATGGAGCACTGGGAAGAGGGGCTTCCAGCGAGTGGGACCAGCCTGGCCACACCCTGAGCACCAACCAGGGGGTTCTGCCCAGGCTGCAAAAGCCATGCCCAGGGAGCATGGAGGCCAAACGTGCAGCCGTGGGTCTGTTGGGCTCCAGCTGGGCACCTGCATGGAGCTCTGGGAGATGGGGAGTAAAGGACACGGCACGTGTCCTACCCTCAGAATGATCAGGGGCAAATCATACACACGCACGCGCGCACACACACACACACACACACACACACACACACACACACGCCCACGCACCTAGCAGATGGAGCAGTGTAGGGGATAAGTGTAAGTACAGAGCACACATCCCTGAAAAGTCAGTGGAGAGATGGAGGTGGGCCCCGGACGTTACAGAAGGGTTTGTGAGGAAGTCAGAGCTTTGAAAAGCAGGTGGGACACAGCTAGGGGTGCCACCTGATCGCCCAAGGGGGAAGACCACGGGGCCCCATGAGGGGGTGGGTGCAGTCAGGGAAGGCTTCCTGTAGATATGGAGGTTCTAGGATGCAAAGGACAAGAGGTGAGGGCGCTTTCAGGCCTGGGCAGCAGGCAGTGTTCTAGTGCCGGGAATTAAGATTATGTGGGGAGGGCCTGCAGGGGCTGCACTGACCCAGAAACCATGAGGCTTCTCCTTCCTAAGGGGCTTTCCAGGATTTTACCCGGATGGCCTTCTGCCCCGCCTCGTATTTCTCTCCCCTTCAACACAATTGTGGGCACCGGTCAATTCTGAGGCTGGGAGGTGGGATTGGAGCAGGAAAGAAGGGGAGAGAAAGAAATAGGAGACCTCATGCCTGCTCTCAGGTTCCGCACAGACACTTGCAGGTAATAATGACTAAGCTCGTTTCCAGAGAGACACCCTGTCTAGCAAGTGGAAATTAACACAGTGCCACCTGATCGCCCAAGGGGGAAGACCACGGGGCCCCATGAGGGGGTGGGTGCAGTCAGGGAGGGCTTCCTGTAGGTATGGAGGTTCTAGGATGCAAAGGACAAGAGGTGAGGGCACCTTCAGGCCTGGGCAGCAGGCAGCGTTCTGGTTCCTCTCCTTCCTGCTGGCAGATGGTTGTTAAATGTGGAATCTCACAGTTGGCTCTTCCTGCCCGGGCCTGCGCATCCCTGGGACAGTCCAGCCTTTACTTGTCCCTGCCCGCAGCCCACCTAACAAAGGCCGCGGGGGACCTCGGGGCCCACGCCTACGCTCACCGCACCTCTCTGCCCGCAGCTGCAGAGCACGGGCCGGCTGCTGGAGGAACAGCTGCCCGAAATGATGGCGGAGCTCCTGGCCAGCGCCCGAGATAAGATGCTGTGCCCCTCCGAGTCCATGCTGACCCGGTCCCTGCTGCTGGAGGTCATCGAGCTCCACGCCAACAGCTGGAACCCCCTGACGCCCCCCATCACGCAGTACTACAACAGAACCATCCAGAAACTGACAGCCTGACCTCCAGGGGGGCCTGGCGGGCGGCCCGTGGGCAGCTGGGGCCCTGGTGCACAGGGCCAGATGGACAGGCGGGAGGACAGGGGTGGCCCTGGCGGGAGAAAGAAATGGGCAGGAAGGCAGGCAGAGTCGGTGGCCAGTCTGGAGCCAGCCGGGGAAGGGATGAAACCCCCGAGAAGCGCGCCCCACCCCACACAGACCCCCAGCCCACGCATGCAGCAGCCCCGGGCCGTCAGGGAAGCGGGTTTCTTTGTCGTGGTGGCCCTGGCCCTTTCTGGCTCCCGGCCCTCCCCACCCCCTGCCACACAGCCCATCCCCCACGCGCATTACGGAGGGACCTCGTCCCTTCCACTCCTCACAGTCCCCAGTAGCCTCGCACAGCAGCCACCGGTTGGGTCAGCAAGGACCTCAGAGGGCTGGAAAAGTGGGTCGAGACCGGCTCACATTGTTCCAGCGCCCTGTCAGCCGCAGTCGCCAACTGGCAGCAGGCAACGTGTAGCAGATGTCCGGAGGACAAAGGCAGGCACCGTCCCCACCAGCCGCCCGCCCGTAATTGACGGCCTTTGTCAGCCCCGTGGAGCTGGGGAGAGGCATTCTGCTCTAACCTTCGCGCTCCACCCTCCCAACTTCTCGTCCTCCTGCCTTCAGCCCCCAGCCCGGGCGAGGGGGCCCGGCAGCAGGGAGGGGAGCCAGCGCTCACAGCTCGGCTTGTGCCCTTTTATTTTATTGTGTTTTATTTTTCAAAAGTCGGTTGCTTTGAAGTCTCTCCTCTCAATGAGAACGCCCGTGATGTGATCACACAATCAGCCCCAAGCGGACCCCCTGATTAGTGGGAGATCAAACCCGGCCCCCTCTGGAAGGACTCTAGCCACAGACAGCTTGCCAGTAGCCAATTAGGGTAATTGGAAACTTCTGCCCCGGTGGGGGTCCCCGCTGGAATCCTGTGTCCCGGGCCCCTGGGCTGCAGAGCCTCTTCGCTCCTATTCCAGTTGCTGCCTCTCAAAGGGCTGATGCTGGTGCTGCTGGACTGTGTTAGACCCGGTCCTGGCCCCCGGCGCCTTGTGGCAAACAGAGCCCAAACAAGGCTGGCAAATTAAAACCAAAACGTAAGTCTTGTCCCAGGCTCCTACCGGGAGGAGCGTGGAGTGGGAGCTGCCTGGCTCCCCAGGACTTGGGCTGTGTCCCTGGCCCTAACCTCAACCCAGGCAGGATCCAGGAGCCCAGCCTTCCCAGGCTTTTGGGGCAGGGGGCATTCATGGAGTCATGCTAGGGACAGTCAGGTGACCAGGCAGGGCCTCCAGATAGAGCTGTCCAAGCTAGAAACAGGGCTGTTTCTTGGGAGGCCCTGCTGCTAGGGAGCCCCACTCTGTGACACTAGAGAGGAAGATGAGGTTGCGCTCTGGAAGGCTGGATTCAGGGTGGTGACTGGTGTCTGCACAGGTCTATCTCCGGGGTCTGGAGCCCACACTTTGATGAGCCCCGGAAGATGCCATCTGAGCCCAGTGGCTTCCTTTATTGATATTCATCGTGTCCCCTGTGGCCTCCTGGTCCAAGTCAGACTGGCTGGGAGTGAAGGGTGGGGGAGGTTTCCCTTGATCCTGAGTCTGGGCTGGGCAGAGAAGGAGGAGTGGGAAGACGTTTCCCAGTTCTTCCTGGGTTCTCCCAATGAAAACTGCCTTCCAGCCCCAGGATGGAGCCTGTGCCCATCCCCCAAAATGAGCCTTTGGGAACAAAGTGTGGAGAGCTGAGGTTTTCCTGAAAAAGGTCAGTGGTCTCAGCAAAGAGGCCCTCGCTGCCTTTTCTTCTTCCCTAAGCTTTCTTAAGCTGCTTCTTCCTGCCTTGTCTCTCGTGCCAGCTTTTAGACCCAGCCTGGGGCCCCAGGACACCACAGGGCCCCCAGGAGGTCTTGAGGGAAGAACTGGGTTGGTGTTGGGGTGCTCAGAAAGGGCACCAGCAAGGTCATGCTCTTGGGGAGTCGGGCAGCCCAGCCAGGCAAGCAGCTGCTGCCTGTAGCCACAGAGAGCCACAAACTGTGCCTCCCTCAGGTGTGGGGGGTGAGCATGCGTGTGTGCGTGTGTGAGTGTGTGTGTGTGTGCATGTGGGTACATTGGCTAAGAGTGAAGCAGGGCCTAAAAGAAGAGAGAGGTCAGGGAGTCGGGGCTCAGGTTGCAGAAGAAGCAGAGGTCTGGGGTCTCCCTGACCCCTCATTGGGCTCACAGAGCAGGTTTCATGAAGTGGGCTCCCAGATGCTATGTGGAGCGGCTGGTGTCCCCTGAGAGAGCAGAGTCAGGTGACATTGTGGGCACCGTGAGCCTGGTGCAGCTCTCTCCTAATGGCCTGTTGGGGGTCTTGCCTTAGAGCCAGCCCCTCCCTGGCCATGAGGACCTGTGTGAAGCAGTGAGATATAAATATGTATACATATATAAATATATTTTTAATTACCTGTCATGTCCCAATGGCTCCAGATGTACCATTTGCCTAGTGTGTTCCATTGCTTGACAGTGCTTCTTGGCCCGCAGGAATGACACTTCCAGCTGTTTTTTCTAAATGCAGGTCGCTGCTACTTTTTCAAACCCGGAAAGAAAACATTTTAAAACAATATTTTTAAAGAAACAACAGCAAAGTCTAAAACTTAAGAGTCCAGCGCAGCTTCCCATGGGAAAATACTCAGGCAGGAACTAGGGACAGAGGCGGCCGCCCCACAGACCCCTGCCTCCTCCCCGGGCCAGAGCCCCCTCTGCCGCAAGAGGAAGGTCATGGCCCAGTGGCCTCTGAATGTATTAACGGGAGGCAGAACTGGATCCTGGGCCTCTGAAGCTCTGCTGTCCCGCTCACCCGCGGTTCTTGGCGCGTGGAAGAGGCACAGCGCGGCCACCTGCTGTCGATCCTTCCCTGTCTCCCCCCGCCTGTCAGGATGAGTTAGTCACTGTTTTCCTCTCCTCCTCCCCATGGCCTGGTGGCTTTGCCTAAGCTCTGCGCCTGCAGCCCCAGCAGGGCTCCCAGCCTCCCCTGGACAAAGCCAAGAGCCCCACCATCCTCCATGGGAAGTGTGCGCCCCCAAGTCCAGCTTCATCTGTTGGTCCTTCCTTCAGCAGTCTGTAAAGCTATACAGCTCGGGGATCATCCTGTCTATGTGTGTAAATGTAAATGTTAACCCAGTCGGTATTTATTCTAATTTTTTATTTTATTATTTTATTTTATTTTATTTTATTTCCTCTGAGGGGTAGGGGCATCGGAACTGTACCACTGATCACACCCCGGGCAGCTGCAGGGGCCCAGACAGCCTGGGCGCCGAGAGGAGCAGCCCCTCGGGGCTACCCCAGACAGTGACCTCCAGGAAGCCAAGGCCCGGGCTGTTATCTGGCATCAGAAGCCAGCCAGGGTTCCTTGTCCCAGATGCTCGGGCCTGCCCATGGTGTGATGTGGTGTCCCTCAGCTGCCAGCCACTGTGTTGGGAAACCTCCGCCTGGGCCTTTGAGGAGGCAGTCAGAGAGACGACTCTCCTCCGCTCGGGACGCTTGCACAGAAGGGCTGCAGCCGCACCTGGGCCAGCTGGGAGGCAGATGCAAGGACCTACCTCCCCGGAGCAGGGGCTTGGGGCTTCCCACCAAAGCTGCAGCCAAAACCTGCTCGCGCCACCCCCTTCCCTCCGTTGGTATGTCCTGCTTTCCAGCTGAACCCAAACTACAAATGGGTTTTAAAAAATAAACAATACCAAAAACCAAAACTGCCTCAGATCTGTGTTCTTGGTGTATTCAGAAAAAGAAAAAAAAAAAATCTTTCCCAAAGCCTTCTGTGCCTCAGCTGGCACTGGGACTGGCGGTGAGCTGATGAGAAGGGGCCCCCTGTGTTGCCACTGTAGGGATTAGAAGCAGGCTCTGGGGCCTGGGGACAGCTGAGAGGGTGTTAGTCAAGGAGAACACGAGTGGAGAAGACTTCTGCCCTCCAGAGCTGAGCCCTGGAGCCTAACCAGAGTGGCAGAATGTTCTAGAGAAAATGGCTTTAGCACAAGGGCTTTGGTTTGCTGCACATTTAACCATCCCACAGACCTACTCCATCCAAGGAAGTTCTCCTGTGGCATTTGGCAATGACGCTTTGTAAAAAGGCTGAGATTTGGGCCTAGCCGCTCCCAAAAGTCAGCAGCAAGTGGATGGCCAGTCACAGGTGGTCAAATGAGTCTTTCATCAAAGGGTCCCAGAGGAGCCCAGCGATTTATTTTCCTGCGATGTTGAGTCCCTCATTTTGCTGCCTCCCGTGGACACGGCCTCCTGGTAACAGCTCTCTCTTGGGGATTCTTTGTAGCCAGACCTACCTAGGCTTTCGGATCCATAGGCAGCAGGTGACCACAGCATCTATGTCTGGCCTGGCCCAGAGAAGCCCAGGAGCCTGGATCGGGCATGTGGAGATTCAATCATGGCCTATCACTGAGTCGCACCCCTACACTGTGAAGGGCAGCCAGAGATACACAGAGAGGGAAGAGAGAAAGGGTGTTTTAATTAATCAATTGCGGTATTTGTCAAGGCAATTTTTTTTCTTTTTACAAAAATGCAAAGAGTAGGACCAGAGATTGACGATCAAAGGAAAAGTGTTTGAAGGTAGAAGAGAAGATGGGAGGAGGAAGTCCCACCAGGTGGTTCACCCACCAGGACAAACTATTCTGAGTGACTTAGTTGTGCTTCCGAAGGCTCTAGATTACTAACTCTGAGGATACTCATCACCTCAACAACAAGTATTTCAATCGTGCATTTTACGACCCTCTCTGCTGTGTGTCCTGTCTTTCAGAGAGTAGGTTCCATTTGTACTGGGCCTGCAGGAAGATGGGAGGGGAAAACTATATTGTGGATGAATAAGGTCAACATACACAGCCCCACGGTACTGTAAAGGCCTTTAATGTAGTGAGACAAAGATGGCAGACAAAGAGCAGATGTCATGGTGGGAAGGGAGGTGGTTTTACTTTAGAGTTAGTGGTCTCATTTCTCCAAGTCCCCAGTAGCTTCAGAGCGTCCCTTATCCTGCTTGGTTGGTCCAGTGAATTGGGCACATTCATGGTGTTTTATTGTTATTGTTGCTTTGTTACTGCTTGGTTTTGGTTTTGATTTTGGTTTGTTTGGGGGTTTTAGCAGTGCTGGTTATGGACCCCAGAGCCTCGCGCGTGCTAGGCAACCTACCTACCACTGAGCTACACCCCCACCCCAAACAAATGGTTCTGACTCCCGTTTTATAGATGAGTGAAAGGCCAGCCAGTGCAAGCCAGGGCCAGCATGTGACCCAAGTGCCCTTCCCCCAACCCCCACCCCAGAAAGCAGCAAGTCCTTCTGCCCCCTCTCCCTTCTGTCCCCAGCCAGAGCTCCACCCCAGGGAACTGGCCAGTCATGCCAACAGACAAAGGGACAGCAAGCTGCCTGCTGAGAGGCTATCTGGGCTTCCCTCTGCCTGTGGAAACCAGGGCCATGAGGAAATACCTCATCCAGGGGTTTCCAAGGAGTTGGTAGAAGGAACGATGTTGCAAAATTTGGGTTACAGAAAAGGATCTGTTGGAATATGTGCAAAGTGTCCTGTGTCCGCCAGGCCAGTGGTTCTCGGCTAGGTGGGAGATGAGGGAAACCCCAGCAGGGGCACATTGCCAGGGGCAGGGTCAATATCCGAATTCCTAAGAGACTTTTTTCCAACAGCAGGCTGAAACAGGACACACATATAGGCTACATGTGTGTTCAGAATACTGGTCTTTGAGAGCCCCTCTAAGGGGGGATGGGTGCCACACCTTGGGTAGAGAGCAGTAGAAAAGCTGGTGGAAAGTTGCCACCTACTACTCCAGAAGCACAGCATAACGATGACCATGAAGAACTGTCATAATCAACGCCTGGTTACAGCAGACCATGTTGCAGGGTGGGATTCACTACGTTGGCTGAAATGGAGCAGTCAGCACATTCATGGTGGAGGGAGTGCCCAGTAACCCGCTCGAGAGCGGGACAGAATAGATACTAGGGACTCAGGGCCGTGGCATGACTTTCATAGGCCCCAGGCACTTTTGTCCTCACAGGCCTTTCTCTATAAAATACACACATACATATACGTATGTGCATTTGTGTCTAACTTGAATTTTATGACTACACTGGTATAAAGACAAATATATTAATATTATTTATTAAAATACTTTTAAACTTAGAAGTACATTTTTTCATTCTGATTTTAAAAGAAAACATTTTGTGGGCCCCTAAAAGTATCACATGCCTTTCTTAGTCCATTCAGGCAACTATAACAAAGTACCAGAGCCTGGCTGGCTTATAAATAACAGGAATTTGTTTCGCACTGTTCTGGCAGCTTAGATCAAGGGGCCAGCATGCACAGGCTCTGGGGAGGGCCCTCTTCCTGGTTGCAGACTGCCACCTTCTCATTGTGTCCTCATATGGTGGAAAGAGGATGGCAGAGTTCTCTGGGGTCCCTTTTATAAGGGCACTAACTCCATTCAGCCTGCAGCCATAGCATTGTGGCTTCCAATCCCGTCAGATCTCGGAAGCTAAGCAGGGTCAGGCCTGGTTAGTACTTGGATAGGAGACCACCTGGGAACACCAGGTGCTGTAGGCTTGGGAGATGGACCCAGCAACCCACTCCAAAAAATCAATCCAGCATTGAAAATTCTATGTATAGCAGAAGAGCACTGACAATAGTGTTTCATCTGTTGTACATAAGGTCTCTATGAGTCGGATACCGACTCGATGACACCTAACAACAACAACTCCATTCGTTTGTGCTCCACTCTCATGACCAAATCACCTCCCAAAAGCCCCACTTCCAAATACTATGGTATTGGGGATTATTCCAACATGGACTTGGGGCAACACAAACAGTCCACAGCAGCCCCCTAGGGCCTATGGCTAATAGGTGCATCAGCTCTGCATGACTGTCTTACCTTGAGCAAGGAGCCCTCCTTCCCTGGTTGCCCACCTGACCTCAAGGTCACTCAGAGCTGGAGGGGGGCAATCAAAAGGGCAGCTCAGGATGTAGTATTCCAAGGAGGCTGCTAGCCAGCTGGCTCCCAGCGCGAGGCCACCAACTGTGTTTCCCTTGCTGAGGACTCTACCGCAGGATCCCAAATCATCACACAGCACTTACTCCTTCTCACAGCCCATCCCACACATCTAGTTCCAAGCTCATCAGAGTGCATCAAAGGAAGAAAATACAATTCATCCTATTTGGTGCCTGGGAAAACTGAGGCCTAGAGAAGCATCGAATGGCACTTTCTAGTTTTCACAAACGTGATCTTGTTTGATACTCACAGCTGCCCTCCCAGGCCACAGATCATTTTGACTGTGCTTTAAGAACAGAGAAACAGGCTCAGAGAGGCAGAGTGACAAATCCATATCATGTACCCTGTAGGCCCAAAGGCCAGGCCTTGAGCTGCTGACTCCTTATTCATCTGAGATGGGCCTGGTGGGCCTGTGGGGACCAGACTGAGGATCTCTGCACCTGGCCTCCAGTACCCAAGGTTATTTTTGTGCCTGGCGCCCTCACCCAGTCCCTGGTGTGCAGGTTCGTGCTTCCTCCTGAGCAGTCACATGGGAAACCCAGCTTCCCCCCACCCCTTACTCTAATGGGTCCCTGTCCTCGCCAGTCTCCCCGTTCACTGAGTGCTTTCTGCATCCCAGGCAGAGTCCTGAGCACTCACAGCTCTGTCTCCTGTGCCCCAGGCTGTGCTTGAAATGGGCCCTGCATGATAGATGACGTCTTTAACTACGGTCAGGAGCCCACAGCTGACCTGAAGCAGTGATGGTTCCAAGCATGATACTCTTAGCCACCTAACCCCTGCGTCTAAGTCTCCTTTTACTTTCAAATGAATCCTCCCTTGAGCTGGGGTCCCAGGGAAATTGGCAAAGGGGAGGAAGCCTTAGCAGCTTGATGTGGTCAGTACCCCAGGAAGTGGAGATTCCCAGATCATAGCCAACAACCCACAGGCCTGGGTCAACTCCTGGGTGCGTCCTGGCACAAGGCCCCGCCCACTGCATCCTCGCGCTGCAGAGAGAATAGACATCTGGCTTAGACTCTCAGTAGTGACGGTGCAGGTCTTACCCAACCTTACTTTCCAGCTCTTGGAGACAGGACCCCCACGTCCTTCCCTCCCAGGACAAACCAGGCGGAACCCAAGTGCCCACTGAAGCCTAAGCAGGAAAACCCGAGCTAGAAAACTGAAAACAAACTTCTTCTCTCGCATTTCCCCCAAATAACAAAAATGTCATCAAAGCAGTTGACAGCCCAATTTCAAAGGCCCTCATTCACATACAGGACCTTAGAGCTCTGTGTGCTCTAAAGCCTCCCTGTGGGTGGCTTGTGTTGAACCCATGGTGACAAGCTCTGCAGCAAACGGTCACACCTAGTGTTTCAACTCTGCCTACATGTGTCAACCCCAGTAATCACCAATGTGACTCAGTGCCACCTGAGGGAAATGTCAACATTTCTTGGTTAAATGAAAGACCACGCAGAGGGCATTGAGACAACCATCCCTCTGAGCTGAATTGAAAGGAAACCTCACCAAGCATGGTGGCGCACAACTTTAATCCAAGCGACTTGCAAAGCAAAGGCAGGAGGATCACGAGTTTGAGGTCAGAGGCAGCCTGCGTAACTTAGCAAGACCCTGACTCAAAATTTAAAAATGGGCTGGTGTGCGGCTCGGGGGTAGAGCCCTTGCAAAGTATGTGTGAGGCCTTGGGATCAACACCTAAGTACTAAAAAAAAAAAAAAAAGGGAAGAAAGAAAGAAGAGAGAGAGAGAGACAGAGGAGAGAGAGAGAGAGGAGGGAGAAGAGAGAGAGGAAGGAAGGAAGGAAGGAAGGAAGGAAGGAAGGAAGGAAGGAAGGAAAAAAAGAAAGAAAGAAAGAAAGAAAGAAAGAAAGAAAGAAAAGGAAGGAGGCCCCTCGGAGAAATCCACGACCTCCTCCTCACGTGCTGGAATCAACTCCTGAGAAGCAGCTCTGCTCAGTGGGAGTCAGTGTGTCTTGGGGTTCTCATAGCTTCATTTGGCCCCTACCTACTTTCAGACACAAGGCAACCAGGCCACTCTCCAGACCCCAGCTCCCAGAGTCCAGCAGGCTCAGGTCAGGGCTCTTCGACCTTCTCGTGACCCAGCAGAAGATAAGGGAACAAAGGTACCCTGAAGGTGGACAAAACGAGTGGAAGGAGGCTCAGAGCTCAGCCCTATAATCAACTTCCCTACGGAGCAGGGCCAGGAGTGGGCTTGTTGTCGTTAGGTGCCATTGAGTCCAGTCCTACTCATAGTGACCCTATATACAACAGAACGAAACATTTTCGACGCTGCAGCATGCCGAGCACTATGTGGGTGCATCTCTGCTATTCATGGCGATTGTTTTGGGAGTGGACTTCAGGGTCCTTCTCTCAAGACTGCAACACCCAGTACTCCCAGACACTCTCCCATCCGGGGACTAACCAGGCTGACCCTGCTTAGCTTTACGGCTGTAGACAGGAGTTGGCTTAGCCTGGAGCAAAACAAGTGCTGGGCTTGAGGAAGATGAACATCTCAGAGACTGCAACCCACATGTGGGTGCTCAAAGGGCTGGGGACAGGGAGGAGTTTGGATGATCTCAGCTGCCTCAGGCTAGAATGGAGCCCTCCTTCTACCATGAGAAGGAGCAGAGCTTGACATGCCTGAAGCACTGTGGTTAGAGGAGCAAGCTGTGTGTTTGAGTAAGGCCACCTCTTCCAGGAAGCTCACCCTGACTGCTCAGGGTTACTGGCCCCCTGCTGGGCTCCTGAAGCTCCAGAGGAGCCCCTTCCATGGCCGAGAAGAGAACCACATTTAAGGATGCCGACTCTTCCTGCAGCATGCAGAATGGATTCAAAGGAAGAGAAATGATGAGAAACAGCAGGAAAGCCAGTTAATTATCCAGGTGGGGGGATTTTTTTTTTTTCATTAAGTGTGCCCATTGGTGTACAGGTGGCAGGGAACCACTGACTGTAAACTTGACCTTGTCCCCTCTGCATCTCCAATACCAAGCCCAGGATAGAGTTTGGCCCGGGTATGAAGTGAAAGAGGGGCTTGGATCAGGAAGAGCTGAGCTATGTCCTGAGCCAGGCCCTAGAGGTGGGACATCCCAAGCACTGGGTCTTGGGGAGACCCACATGGACAAAGCCTTCCAATGGGGTGCCCAGAGTGTCCTCAGGGACCTGAGATCCCCCAACCCAGAGACACTTGAAGGTATGCGGGGGTGATCTGCCATCAGGGTGCCAGAGCCCCAGCCGGTGCAGACAGCACCTTCATGCAATCCAGGAGGCGCCTTCCTGCCTCGGGAACCAGCCCTGCCCAGGCTGTGAGCTGCCTGGGCCCCTCTGCTGGAGAACTGTGCCTGTGGGTGGCATTTCTGTGATTGTGCAGGGGCAGCACAGGTGTGATGTGTGTGGCTGTGTTGTGTATCTATGGGGTATGCGGGGTAGGGGCAGAAGTGGGGCCTCCCTCCCCAGAGGTGGTGGCGGCCGAGTCTGCTCCTTGGGTAAGAAGAGCGCGACCCCACGTGGTGCTGTGGGGTGTGTGGGAGGCTGTGGGGTGTGGGTGCTGGTGTGTGCGACTCTGGGCTGTTGCTTATACATCTCCCCAACTGCTTGGCCTCTGCGCATCGAAAGGCAAGAAGCAAAAGCTAGAGGGTCCGCTTCATGGGGGGGCCTCTGAGAGGTTTGGGGACGTAGCCACTTCCCCCTGCTATCTGGGGTGCTGCTGACATGGGTTCCACCATAGCTGGGAACAGGCTCTGGGTCCTGGTGGTCGGGCCCCATGTGGCCATTTGGTTGATGAGAGGAAGGTCTGGACAGGCAGGAAGGAGGAGCTGGGAGGAACATGTTCCCAAGGGGCAGAGGGCGCTGCTCAGGGCCAGGTGCCCGGTCAGGGAAGACTGGCGCAGAGGGGAGACCTAGGAAGGCAGCCTGGGGTCCACATAACAGAGAATGTTCTGGAAACCAGGGCTGCCCAACAGCAGAGGAGGGGGATTCGCCAGGGAGCAAGAGCCCCAGAGGCTGCTGGGGCAGAAGCGGGGCCTCCCTCCCCAGTGGTGGTGGCGTCCAAGTCCGCTCCTTGGGTAAGAAGAGCGCGACCCCACGCTCCTGACCCGACCTGAGCAGGCTCTGCAGGACCATGGCCACGGGGCCACCCCTCCAGGCACTGCTCTTGCCCTCCACCCACAGAAGGTGCTCCACCCTTCCCCAAGCTGCCCCTCCACACACTCCAGGCTGGCGGGACCTGGAGGGATTTAGAGCCACCTCCCCATTTCACAGAGGACAGAGGCCCTTCCAGGGAAGGCTCCTGACCCAGGTTGCAGGGTACAGGGGACCCTCGTGGGCGTGTCCTAAGCCAGGCTGGCTGGGCTCCTCTCTGCTCACTACAGTGTGAGGAGAGCTCAGGCTGGACCCAGAGCAGTGAGTGTGGCCCAGGTCCCTCCTCTGGAATGAGAGCAGGGTTCTAACAGGGTCCCCACTGCTCCCTCAGCCCTGGCTGGTGGCCCTGACCCTCAAACCTCAGCGTCACACACTCAGTGATAAAATCACTAAGTTCCTGAGGAATGCAGGCAGTCCTTGGCAGCTGGACACTTGGTCTCTCTGAGTCTTGGTTCACGTAATGAAAATGTGGATACTAACATTTACCTTCCTATATTGTTGGAAGGTTGGCACAAATAGTGCCTGTCCTCAGAGCCATCTCTTCCCTCTTACCCACAGGCCTCTCCTGCCTCTCAGGCTGGGCATGACCCGTCACCTTGTAAGTGGTAAATGTTCACTAGTGCCTGTCCTCTCTGCCCCCAGGACCCATGAGAACTGGGTTGGAATCCGGTTTGGTGGAACCTCTGAGCACTTGTGAGGTTGAGAGTTAGGGGGTTGGTATCGCTGGCCCCCGCTCCCGCGGCTGAGGTGTGACAGTGAGCTGAAGAGTCACCGTGCATATGCGCCAGCACCGTCAACGTGGCCCCTGCAAATGTGGGCAATCTCGCCGAAGCCTTAAGAGCAGGAAGTGTGCAGGCTGATGGACCCCCGTTTCCTGTGCACCCCAAGTGTGGTAGTGGAGGCTGCCTGGCAGAGTAGGCAGACACTTGAAAAGGGACAACCATAAGATCCTGCGGATGACCTTTCAGAGCTGCACGCTCTGGCCATGGGGCTGTTGATCTCTGGAAAGGGGGCCACCCACCAAGGCAGTGGCCTGGGGACTCAGTCTCCTGATGGGACCCAATAGTAGGCTGCCCAGTACTTGAGGTCAGCCTCGGGGAAAGCCAACAGTGTGTAAGGGATTCTGCTCATGGTGGCTAGAGTTGGAGCCTGCTTACCTGAAGAGAGTAGAAATTAAGGAAGGCAAATCTCCAAGCCCACAGAATGCATGAGCAGGGAGAGAAGGGATGAGATACAGCAGGGAAGCTGGTTAACCAGCCAGGGAGAGGGCACTTTGATGGGGAAAGGAGTGACCCAGGATTCTGTGGGTTCCGACGTTCACACAAAGCCATCTCTCTCCATTCTCTATGCCTGGCTTTGTCTAGAATGAGATGGTCCCCATGCATGCATTTTCTGTAACTTACCTTGTAACTGGCCTGCAGCCATAGCCCTGTGACATCCGATCCCATCAGATCTCGGAAGCTAAACAGGGTCGGGCTTGGTTAGTCCTTGGATAGGAGACCACCTGGGAACACCAGGTGCTCTAGGCTTGGGAGACGACCCAGGAACCCACTCCCAAAAATCAATCCGCCATTGAAAACCCTATGAACAGCAGAGAAATACTGACAATAGTGTTTCCCCTGTTGTATATAGGGTTGCTATGATTCGGGAGGGCTGGGATTTAGCTCAGTGGGTAGAGCACTGCGCTGCAGTCTCTGAGGTCCCTAGTTCAATTCCCAGCACCGCAAAAATGGGAGAAGGGTCTGGCAATCCACTCCCAAGGCAATCCCGAAACAGTCAGCCATTGAAAACCCTATGAGGGTCGCTATGAGTCGGATACCACTCGACGGCACCTAACAACAACCACAACAATGATTCGGGATACCAGCTCGATGGCACCCAACAACAACAACCACCTTATAACTTACCTACCTCTTTCATACCAAAGTTTTTTGCTGGGTTGGTTTTTCTTTGTTTGTTTTTGTTTTGTCTTTTTAAGTTTTTTGGCAGAAACCTTTCTACAGGGAATCATACACATCCCTGATTTCTCAAACAGAGAACACCCCTTCTTGATGACTCTGGGTCATTTTGACAACACTAATTAGCATAATGGACTATAATACAGGGTTAGCTTCAGAGATGATCATGGTATATCTTGCCTGCTTTGCTTCTGAAACCACTGGATCTGTGTTTTACAGGTTTTCCTCCACCTCTTTCATCATAAAGCTCTTCTCACTACTATCAGTATGCCTGCTGGGACCTGAGCAAGGAGGTCACCAAACTCTCCAGAACCACTTGTCAAGTGGGAGCAAACAGGCCCTGAGCGAGAACTGAATGGGCATTTTTATCAGCAGGGAGCCGTGAGCTTTGCTGCATGGATGGGTGTTGTTGTTGAGACGGGGTCTCGTTTATGGAGCCCAAGTTGGCCTCAAACCCTCAACCCTCCTTCTTCAGTCTTCCAAGTGTTGGGGTTACAGGTATGCGCCAGCATGCTTGGCTGTATGCACGAATGCATTTAAACAATGATCTCATCTGCTCAGAAATCATGTTTTGCCTACCTTCTCATCCTCAATGACTTCCAAATGGTCAGACCCGAAAGGTTTTACTGACCTAGAGTTGGAGTTGTGTTACTACGTGTGACCAATCTGAAGCCCGTGAGAGGCTGACTGTTGGGCTTAGCCAAGTTTTCCAGGGAGGAAAGTGAGCCTCAGAGCCTGGGTAGATAGGGATTAGTGAATCAGGAGGAGTCTCATGGGCAGCGGCCTGGGCACCTGCCACAAGCTGACAGCACCCCTCCCATAGTCAGGGCTACGGAGAGAGGGACCCCAAGGTCCCTGAATGTGGGCAAAGAGCACTGGATTAGAAGTCTGTCGTTGTTGTTGTTAGGTGCTGTCGAGTCGGTATCCGACTCATAGCGACCCTCTGTACAACAGGGGAAACACTATTGTCAGTGCTTCTCTGCTGTTCATAGGGTTTTCAATGGCAGATTGATTTTTGGGAGGGGGTTGCCAGGTCCTTCTCCCAAGCCTACAGCTTCTGGTTTTCCCAGGCGGTCTCCCATCCAGGTACTAACCAGGCCTGACCCTGCTT